>JAAMPI010000128.1:0-61902 GCA_013054445.1 Cudoniella acicularis
GCCTTCCACTCGGACGAATCGTGCTCGGCCGCTCAGGAGACAAGTGCTCCGACTGCAACGTAGGGCTTTTCGTCCGCCACGACGACGAATGGGATTGGCTACGGAGTTTCCTCACTGTTGCGAAGATCAGAGAGTTGCTTGGTCCTGAGGAGGATAAGGGGAAGTCCATTGATCGTTTCGAGATGCCGAATATTCGTGCGGTGCACTTTTTGCTGCATGATCATTTGGATAGGGGGTATGATGCTTGTAGTACTTATGATACGCTGGGGAAGAACTGCTGTGAGTATTTGAGGGCTAGGACGGTGGATGTGCCGACGAAGTTTGTGGAAAGGGGTCTTGTGTAATTGGTGTTGAGATTGTCAATGCTGGTATATAATTTGTTTAGGAGTGTGAAATAGCTTGAGTCTCATTCCTGTGTTGTTTGCAATGTTCATCTTCTATTTCTCTTCTCCTTGTAGATGAAGCCGTCCCAGCTAAGTAGCAAAGGCCAACTGAATGCAATGCATTTACTAGCACTTCCGAAACACACTCCTTAACTCGTAAGAACCTTCAACCGATTTACTGTATCCACAGCCCCCATACGCATCCCTCTCCGCCATGTAATCTTTAACCATTAGGCCTGCCATTGGGTCACGGAATAGATTGAGCATTCAGGAGTCTGCGCTGCCTGAATGGAAAACAGCAGCACATGTCGCTTGATCCTTGCTGCTTCTTTCTCTACCGGGTTTACTTCCTACCATCCTATTGTATAAGTTATACGACCCCCGAACCTGCTGCCTTCAAAGGGCCTCCTTTAATCTTGAATCTTGCTTTCCATCTGGTTATTTATTTCTCGTTCGCTACAAAATCAAAGCAATTGAGTATTCCTGCATAGCTTCTTCAGTCATTATCATGTCGCTTTCCGAGTCATATATTTATACGGCATTGGAGGGACACGATGCAATTCGACTCATCATTCTCCACCCATCCCCAGACATACAAGCCCCGTTGAATATCGACCTCGTCCCAATCACTCTTTCAGAGTATGACAACGAGATAATCGACAGTTACACGGCACTTTCCTACGTATGGGGCGACGCAAAAGAGTGGAGGACGATCCAAATTAATGGATGTGCTCTGCAGTAGAGAGGGGAAGTCCCTTGGGCGCGTTGAAGCAGGGTTTCTCAGCAACGTCTCGCAGCTGATTACACAGAACGCCACATCTTCTAGTCCGATGCCCACGAGTCTCTCATTTTCAAGGCTATACACACAAGGCATGAGCCATGAGATTCGACATCTCATTGACAAACATGTTTTAATGCGGCCATGGTTTTACCAAATCTGGGTGCTTCAAGAGCTTGTTCTCTCAGTGGATCCTTGGCTACAGGCCGGTAGACGCCGAGTTAGATGGAGAACGTTCTGTGATTACATTTTCAATAACTTTCATCCGATAAACCTCATTGACAAGCGGATTCACGTGGCATCTGCAATGGATCTGGCCCGAACTCAGTTCCGACCTTCGTGGCTTCCAAATCTTGATGTTCACGCGGATATCGAAGCCTCTGAATCAACCTTAACCGACCCAGACTTACCAGGGCAAGCCGCAGCCAAGAAGCTCTTGCCCATTGTGTATTCTCGTAGAAGCCTTGGTGTTTTTGACCCACGGGATATGATCTATGGGCATTTGGGGATGGTTCAGGACGACAAGAACGCCTTTGCTTTGCCTCAAGCCGACTACCAAATTTCTGCATCTCAGCTGTATACCAAATTCGCTATCTCCTGTCTGCAGTGGACTGGAAGTCTGGATTTCCTGTCCCAGGTCGAATACCGTCATCCAGACAGCCCCATGGTGGACTTACCGTCATGGGTTCCTAATTGGACGAGCCCGGGACCTCCATCAGATATCTCGATCCCAGGATCTGTCACCTGGACCACTGCGGCTATCGAATCACTTTACATGTTCTATGAACCATTTAACTCACTCTGTTGTGTGGGCTCTGTTATAGATTCAGTCAAGACCATTGAAAAGCGGCCCCCGCCATACATCAATCTCGATGAATTCTATGAGCAAGGTCAGCAGGATTGTCTTGATAAGGACCATGGCAGGGACAGGTATTTTCAACTGCTTGATCAAATCTACACGAGGTTGCTCTCTTCTTTCTACACCTGGCTTGCGGAGTCTTCTTCCCTCGATTCAGTTGAGGATCATCATGAAACCTTCAGCTTTGGGAATAGAAAGCCAAGTGGTGACGACATAGTCGAGCTTGAGAAAAGACTTCTGGCCCGCATTGTCACTTCATCAAAATCTCAACCAGTTCCGCAATGGATGCAAGAAAGAATCGATGCTATTGACCGACCCAATTTCAAGAAACAACGCTTTGCTTCCGAGATGTGGTCGCTAGGGCCACTGGGAAACGTTGAAGATCACCCACTATTTTCCACAAAATCTGTTGACCCATTACCGCACATTTTAGCTGGAATGGAGAAAAAATCTGGAAATGGGAATCAGGAACAGGATAAATGTTTCCAGGATTGGAACATAGCATTGACACAGGGCGGCAAGGCAGCTTTAGTACCACCTGCGACGGTTCAAGGGGATCTGATATGCGAGCTTCTGGGAAATCCAAAAGCGCCATATATTCTACGACCAATTCCACGAACAGATGCAGTTTCTGAGATGGAAACTCACGTGAAAGAAGCTTTTACTGAGAGACAGCAGCGCTTGCAAGAAGGCGAGAATAAAAAAAACTAAATGTTGCCCCTTCTTCGGCCTCTCCACAATCTCCTATCCATAGAGCATTTGACTCTTGTTCTCCTCCAACCCCTCATCTAGAAGCAACTCTAAATTCGAACAGGTTATGGGGAGTTGATGCCGCGATGCTGTACTTGAAAGGCTTGAATGTTGAGCATGTGGAACATTTCTCTTTTGTTTCTAACTGCTGTTATCCGACAGATCAAAATCGTCCTCCTTATAAAGTCGATAGCTCATCTACGCGTATTTTTGTGCTTCACTGATGGATTGAGGGAAATAGTAATATAAGGTTTAATTAGCCATAGAATTTCAAAACACTTGTTATTGAGTTCTGAAGTAAAGTTTAATAGTCTAGATTCTAGAAGCTGATATTATAAGAGCGGTATTGTTTAGAGTTTAAAATTAATTTTAATAAAGATAAAGTGCATAGTTCAAAGTTGAAGTAAAGAAAATAAGAGATTGAAAAGTGAAGTTTGAATCCGAGAAGGTGCTATTCACCCCCTTTTCTACCCCGCTCAATTCTCCATATCTCTCAACATCAACAATCCCCTCCTTCAACAACCTCCTATCTCAAAACCAACTCATCTCAACTTTCTCAAATAACAATAAACAATTGTCAACACCACAAGATGCCATCTTCCAAGAAATCATCCTTCTTCACTGGTTCCGGCCGCGTTCTTTCTACTGGCGAAACGGTTGAGAGTAAGAATAGAGCCAAGAAAGTTGACATGGTGAGTTAATCCATGTACAATACTTGGTAGAACTCTCAGTGAATGCAATGCATCTTCTAACCTTCAATCTTGATAGGATGATGATGAAGAGGATTACAAGCCTGGCAATAGCGATGACAGCGAGAGCGAAGATGAGGGTCAAGTTAAGAAGGTTGTCGTTAAAAAAGGCAAGGAGGTTGCTGTGGTAAGTACCAACTATCGGAGAACGCACTGCATCTGCTGACTGGTTGGGCAGAAAGGGATCGAAGACACTACTGACAGCAAGGAAATTGTGAAAGATGAAGTTGAGAAAATCAAGGTTGATATCAAAAAGTTTGTTAAGATGCAGTGCATCCACTGACCCTTTTCTCCATTCTACCAGGTCCAACGAGTCCCTCCCTCAAAACGCCAAAATCATCAGCTCCGAAATCAAGACCAAAAATTTAACAAACAAGATGAGAAACTTGATATCACTACCACCAGCAGCAGCAGCACGGAGGGCTCCACCGAAATCCTCATGCTTAACGGAGAAACAAAGCGCATCCCGGGCATCCCAACCATGAGTAACACCGCAACCAACAACCCCATTTACCACCAACTCTCAGCGTTTCTCCCCTCACGAGCGTTTCTCACCAACAAGTCATCTCTAACTGAATGCCTTATCGGAAACTTCATCCAAATCCGCAAAGGTAAATATAAGGAGATGAGTAAGGAGGAAACCGTTGTCCAGCTGAGGAAACTCACGCAGTATATTCGGAGAGGTGTGAAGTGTTTGTGTGACCGTTGTACTGGCGTAGAGAAGAGTGGTAGAGTTGTTAGAGGAGATAGTAGAAAGGAGGTTGGTGCTGAGACTGAGACTGATACTGGGTATGCGTTTACGGAGTTGAGGTCTGGTAGGAAGCGCGGTATTTATCGATATGGAGAAGGAAGAATGCTTAGTGGTGATGAGGGATGCAGCAATAAGAAGATGAAGAGAGGTGAGTAAAACACGGCGGTGGATGCAGTGCACTTATTGAGGGTTATTGCGGGATGAGGCCTATTGGGGATGAAAGTGGTTTTGGATGCAGTGCATTCATTGAAGGTAATTAGTTATTACGGGCGAGACCTACGAGGGACAGAAGTGGCTTTCGATGCAGTGCATTCTCTGGATTATCTCTCGGGCGCTTGGTGTCATTTCTAGTTATTTCATTCGCAACTACAAGAAAATCAGTCTTTAAGGAGAACAAGCAGGAGAAAGCTCAACGCGTCTAAAGTTTAGATTTCTCTCTCTACTTTTATCTTCCAGCTCAGGGGTGCTCGCTTTTCATTTATTTAGAATATATGACTCACCTATAAGCAATTTAACTCGCTAGAAGAGCAGGTATCGTCATATACTCATCTCAAGTTTTATATTCCCTAGTATAAAAATCTTCTTAATTATCCATTCTAGTTTGTAGTTCAATTCGCGGCAATTATTCGTTTCTATTTAGTATTTTAATACACTTTTAGTTCCTCTTTTCCTAATAAGATAACGGATCTTATAATTAAAGGCTAATATTTTAAAAGGATCAACTACTTATAAGTTATATAAAAGACTATAATTTACTTCGTTCTATCATAGTTATAGTATATAACAAGTTCTTAGACAATTTTACTCTTGGGGCTTAGTGAAATGCCCTTCAATTAGCTCTGATTTTATTTTGCTCTCCTCAAGGCAGGGCAGAACCTGAAAGAAAAACAGCAGCCTCAAAGCAGGCTGTAGTGTAGAATTGATAGGTCATATCATAGGTGAGTGATTGTGGCTGTAAGCTACTGTACAGTACTGCGCCTCCCTTCAGCCGCGCAGATAAACGCACTCACGGACTTGGCAAGCATCTTCGTCATGATCAAAATTCCTCAAGAATACCCACAAATCTTCTTGGCTTCTTCTATAAACAATCCCGGAAGTACTCAATCATGTCCTTTGGATGGTCAGCAGGTGACATCGCCGCCGCGATTACTCTTGCATACAACTTAATCCAAGCTCTTGACAGTTGCGACGGCGCTGCCAGTGATTATCGCGATGCTGTATCCTTTCTTCAAGATCTGAATCGCACGCTCGAGCCGCTGCAAACATTCACGACAATTAATGCGAATCCTACATATGGCAGAGATATTACAGAGCAGGTTACGCATATTAAAGAGCCAGTAGAGAGGTTCCTGGAAGCAGTTTTGAAGTATGAACCCAGCTTAGGAGCGAGTGCCAAAGAGGGCCTTCATCAGCATATTTTCAGAAAGTTACAGTGGCATATTGTTATATCGAAAAAGGTCCTGCGTTTAAGGAAGAAGATCGAATCTCATATGCGAATCGTAGACACGTTGATGCAACGCTTGACTTTGCAAGTCAACCTCTGCCTTTAAATTGTGCTTCAACTAACTTCGAACTAATAGGGATGCTATTCAAGCGACCCAGCAACAGTTAACTGATAATTTACGAGTTACTCTTCAACAAACACTACGCCCGGAGCTTATTGCTGTTCTACATGAAAACTTACCATCGCTGAATAAGACTATCCTCGACAATTACCTGGAACTCCACACCCCCAGTCAAAATATTTTTCTGACAAAATGGACTGAACATTACGAGGAAATGTCTAGGGGCATTCGTGAGATTAAAGCTGATATGAAGAGCTCAAGTAAAACACAGATGCGTATTCAATCTTCCCTGGGTGGCTATATTCCAAGAGGTGGAAATATTGCCTCGTCTGCGGTGGAACGGCCTGCTGATTCTGGAGAGGACGTGGAGCCTATTAATCGGAGTCCGAATATATCAGGGGGATTGCTCACGCCAGAGATAGTCCGCGGATCTTTGATGGAGGTGTAAGTCCACATAAAGCTGAGCCAAGTTTTCTCCCACTGACTTTTGTAGGTACTACCTAGCATTCCTATATCTTGGCCATTTCTTGCGGAATTTATTGTAAGTATTGCTAACATGAGTTCTAACTACCAATTAATAAAAGAAAAGTTTAGTTTTGTCACGCCTAGTTCAGCCTACCAAGGCTTTAATGCCAGTTTTACAAGCTCGTTACAATATTTCTTTCCTTGATGCTATTGGGAGACCGCCCCGCGTCCTTCCATTTGAATACTTTCGTTGCTTCCAGGTATATTTAAAGTCGTCGTTTTTTCTTAGGTATACGCTAATGGAAAACCTCAAGGTTCTCCGAGCATTTATAGAATATGAATTCAAGGACCTTCCAGGATCCGCTTGGGTTAATAGGGGCAGATATCTTGTCCTGAACTTGAAGAACAATCGCACATTAGACGAACACAACTGGAGCGGCAATGTCGCCCCGGGTGTCACGATCGCAATGTCGATCATTGTGAGCAGACTTAGAGAATCATCAAATTCTCAATACCGGTGCCCCGAATCAAGTTGCCCTGGAAAGTGGACCAAACTAAACGCTCAATCGTGGTTCACATGGTATGTTCTCGAGCTCTTCCTGGACGAGTATTACGAGTAATGTAATGACCAAATCGTACAGTCCTGTCTGCCAAAAACAGATTTTGAATTATCTACCCGAGGTCATCGTCCAAGATTCGTCGAACGATAGAACATTAAGCGACCCTCTCGAATATGGGCAGCATGCCAACATTCCGAGATCCACTCAGCCGATGAGGTCAACCGCCGCTCCAAATCAAGCGATCGAAGATACTGAGAGCGAGCTCGATGAAGATATCTCCCCCTTTAAAAGAATTGTACAAAAGATAAACCTTCTGGGCGAAACATCTAATACAACGTCGCGTCGCCGCCTCTGGAGCCCTCCAGGGTTCCCGATTTCAGCTGTTCCTGGTGAACGTCCCCCGTGGGAGCCGAAACTAAAAAGCACAAACTCTCCTGTCAATATACCCGAACAAACTCCTTTGGTCGCGGCGTATGATCTACCGTGCGAGTTTAGCGTGGTAGACTGTCATATGCGATTCTACCCCGAGCATTTTGAGTCTTGGATCTCGCATAGTCTTTCTCACTTCAGCAATCATCCTCCTCCATCAAAAACCATTTGTACATTCTGCGACAGGGAGTTTGACTTGGTTCCAAACGAAAATAATGGTGACCCGTTTTCAAATTGGAGGGAGCGTATGTTACATATCGGTGGTCATTTTTTCAATCACCGGGAACTTGGCACATCTCATCCCCGCCCCGACTATTTCCTCCTCGACTATTTGCGCGACAAGGGTTTCCTTCGTGTCGAGGTTTATGAAGACCTAATCAGCTATATAGAGAGACCACACTGTGATGATCTTTACCCCCTCGGCTTTAAAACCCCGGAAATGATTCAAAAGAAGGCGAGATCAAGTCGGGAGTCGCTTGAGATATGCGATTTAAAAGAGGAGAAGAGGGCCCAGCGGAAGAAAAGAAGATCTTACTCTAATAATCCAAGCCAAACGATAAAGAAGACAACGAAGAATCAGCAGAAGCGTAATTGAGGAATTTGAAAGAGCCTGAGAGCAGTATTAGAGTTTTGAAATATACGACACAAAGGGGGATGAAATAGAGAATGGATGTAGAGCAACCTTTTTAAAAGTTATCTTCACAGTGTCTGTGATACTTCCCCGCTACAGATTGTAAGCCGGCACACTTTCGTACTCCATTTCCGGCCAGTCCGCCAGAAAAGCTGCTAGTTGGTCGAGAACGGTAGAGGACAGATTGGCGAGTACGGCTCGGATAATTTCTTTTCTACAAAGCAATTTTGTGTTCCCTGTCACAAATATCTTCTTATACGCAGCTTCTAGTTTCCAGTTCATGGCGATTTGTTTCCATTTGGTGCTCTGGAAGACCTCCATGTCCCTTTTTCCTAGTTAGACGATCCGTCCCTCATCTGAAAACCGACACTTCAAATGTTTAGCCATTTTCAGGTTGCACAGAAGACTATAAATAATTTTTTTTGTACTCTACTCACCGTGTATAATGAATAGCTCAATATTTTACCATTATCTTTTGTGGTTGTTTTGCTACTTTGAAGTGTTATCGGTGTTCAATACCGGAAACTATTCTCGCGAAGTCGCGGAGCCGAAAAGAAGTAAGAGCTTGCGGATTTACTCGCGGCCCTACTAAGCGAGACTACCCCTATCGCGTCAAAACACGCACGCGTTCTGATCAAAACAACACCATACACATCATGGAAGACTCTATACTCTCCTCGCCCGTGATGCGGGAGTATAAGGCCGGTGATATGTGGCCAACTCCCGTACGGTCAGCTGTTCGGTCTATAAAGCGTGACGGCAAGGGATACAAGACGATTCGCGCTAAAACCGGCATACCTCTCTTAACAATCAAGCGTATTTGCAAGGGCGAATCGTCTAGGACTACGCGTAAAGGCAAGGCCTGCAAGCCTACTCTTCTTAAGCAAGCAGATATCAAGTGTATCTTCCGTTTTGTGTTAGCATCTTAGACTAATCGTTATAAGTCTTGGGGACGTATCCGAGTAGAACTCAAGCTTAAAGCCAAGGTCGATTATATCCGGAAGACGATGAAAAAGTATAGATATCGCCGTTGCGTTGCTTACCGCCGCCCCTTTATATCAAAGAAGCAAGCAGAGAAGAGACTAGCCTTTGCCCTGAAGTATAGGTGGTGGGGAACGGTAGACTAGAAGCGCGTCGCGTGGAGTAATAAAGCCACGTTTGAGACTAGGAAGAGAGGACGTGTCTAGGTTACTCGCCGTCCTGAGGAAAAGAATTGCCTAGACTGTATTTAGTCTGTTTATCGGAGTGGGAGAGTAAGCGTGATGGTTTGGGTAGTAATTGGGTGGGACTGGAAATCCGAGCTCGTGTTCTTGGAGAGAGAGGAAGGAAGGAAAGGCATCTGTAGTACTGCTTATACTAAGCAAGTACTGGAAGCGGTAATTGGGCCTCACTACGCATCCTTGAGTCCGGAAGAGCAAGAGAGGTTTATCTTTATAGAAGACGGGGCAAAAGTGTATAAAGGGGCTGCCCGGCTATAGAGATTGAATCACGGGGTTAGGGGTTTTGATTAGCTGCCGTCCTCACCAGATCTGAACCCTATTGAGAAGATATGGAGGTGGATAAAGCACGAGATCACTAATCTAGAAGTTGTGCCAACGACGAAGGAAGATATGAAGGAGGTATTGCGTGAGCTGTGGCCGGAAGTAAAGCCTAAAGACTGGCGATATTTGACGGAGCGGCTCACGTGTAAGCTGGAAGACGTTATTGAGAATAAAGGAATGGCTACTATACACTAAAAAGACTCTGTATACTATGAATCAATTGTATAAGTTATTAGAAGTCAATTAAATAAGTGGTGGTTGAGTAATTAATAAGTGAAGGTAAGGGGGGCCACGAGTAAATCCGCAAGCTCTTACTAGATCATAAGGATGAAAACAGTTAGAATGCCAGATTTGTGGAAGGATCCTCCAACGTAACAATAATACCATTTATTGTATTTAATCTATGAGGATAATAATATTCTCGCGATTTTTTACACAGAATAATATTTTAAACATAGGACCTGTGAAGATAGCGCCACAGAAAAAGCAGAAACATACACAGTAACACAAAGATTCACAATTGCGATCCCATACACAGCCAGAAATCTCTTCCCGTTTCCGTTTTCCATTTTTGGGACCTCGCCTGGTTTTCCAATTACTGTCAGGTACTTCCCGGCATCGCAAAAAAGCCACAGTAAGAAGATTTCACTAAGCACGTTTCACATATCTCGCACCTAATAGACAGCCACCAAACATAAAACTTAATAGTATGGTTTGCTTGTTTTGTCATGTACCACCATAGGTTGTCACTGCCGCGGTTCCGTTTTCAATGCGGAGTCAATTGCTGAGGGCACACTGCGGTATTGACTGCTGCTTGATATTTAACTTACGTGTTTTACTGTTGTCCAACCGCATGGCCGCTCCTGGCTAGATTCGACGGGGACCGGCCCGCTTTGACAACTCGTACCATCCGTGAGGTTGGAAACGTTGTGTTGATGTTTAAAGACAACGGTACACCGCCTCTAACGGTAAGTCGGTTCTAACCTAAACCCGCTCTTCGCTCTTCAAATAAACGCCTTTCAATTTCAAAGGATATAATTCTTGCCTCATTTACCCACTATGTCACACAAAGACATCGAATTTAAGAACGGTGTAGGCGTTACCCTCCGCGGATGGCTATACGCTCCGACAACCACCACTCCAGAGAACTCTCTTTTGCCATGTCTAGTAATGGTACACGGATTCTCAACAGCCAAAGAAATGGGCCTCGATCGCTATGCGGAAGCCTTTGTCGCCGAGTTGAAGCTTGCAGTTCTTGTATATGATAATCGTGGTTTTGGAGCGAGTGACACGGTTCCGGGTCAGCCTCACCAGGAAATCATCCCCATGGATCAGATCTCGGATTTCCAGGACGCTATAACGTATGCACAGAGCTTGCTAGAGGTTGATGGTGGGAGGATTGGTATTTGGGGGACGTCGTACAATGGTGGCCACGCTCTCATTGTTGCTGCAGGCGGTCGTTTCTCATGTCAGTCATGAAGGTTGTTCTCTTTACTTGCCTTTTCCCCACCAGAACTTTTACGCTTCTTACCCCGGTTTCCCACGAGAGTCTCAGCGCTGACAGTAGATTATAGGGACCCTTCATAGACGGTCCGACCTGCTTCTCCAGGTTAATTCGACCAGATTTTGTGCCAGCTTTGGAGGCCGGTTTCGAGGCCGAACGTCAGGCGCGAGCGGCTGGCCATCCGGCGGTCACTATTCCGATTGCCGATCCCAATCCCATGGCACAATCCGCAATTCCCATGGTGGACACTTGGAATTTCTTTAACGGGTGGGCTTAGAAGAGTACATGGAAGAACAAGGTGACGGTCCGGAGCATGGTGAGCAATTTATTTCTTTGTCCATTCCCCTCAATTTCCCACAGTAAGAGCATGTTTCATCCTCTTGGCTCCTCCATGTTTACCTCCTTTTCAAAAAAGCATAGTGCTAACACGTTGATAGGAGGCCATGCGTACCTATGTACCTCACCATCTGATCGAGAGCATTTCGCCTACTCCTTTATTGATGTTAATTCAGGACCAAGACACCTTAACCGCAACAGAGGTAGCGCTTAAAGCTTATGCGAAGGCTTTGGAGCCGAAAGAATTGGATGCTGAAAGGTGGCCATTTCGACGTGTATGAAACCAACTTTGAGACCTGTAGTGAAAAGGAGGTTGGATTTTTGAAGAGCAACATGAGCCTCAGCGGATGAGGCCGTTGTTGGCAAATAGATGTAATTAATATAGAGCTAGAAGCTGTGAAGGCAGGCAAATATTCACTATAAAAAACAGTTACAATTTTAAATCAGCTATTGACTTGAGAAGGGGATTTGTTGTAGTGGGCCATTATCCTCGAGCCTGATAACTAGCCGCGTCCAGACCCTTTCTTGCTAGTTGATCTAATTATTCATTTCCCAATCACTTTCCGTTTGCCGTTCATTCCTTAATAGTGGTAAGGTGACTCCACAGCATTATTCACAGACTCGAAAGGTGGTAACGGCTTCATTTAGAATTACACACTTGTAAAACTCATGTTGTTAAACTTGTTATACATCGTCAATAGCATAGTATTTCGAATCACAATAGATTTTTTATTTTTTATTTTTATAAAATCAAGAGGAAAACCTTTAAGTTTGGAGTAGAAACCCCACCAGAAACACTACAAAAGATCAATCAATTGCAATTCAGCAACAGTCCACCAGTCAACTCAGTCATACGACGCAAATCACTTGATGAGAGATATGACAAATGCGCAGTTCGTATCATACAATCAGGAAACAACCTTGTCAAAATGTGCTACATAATCGAATACTACTGCGAACAATGCAACAAGTTTCTCTACTACTCATACGAGCCGACCGTATGCGAAGGCCGTTTTACAGCGACAGACCATCTGACCATTGTGGAGGCGCGCAGGAGTGAAGGATGCTGCGCGTATTGTTTTATGAGAACATATTATCGGTTTTGAACGCGTGGATTTTCATACTTCGAGTGTATGAATAGTCTTGGAAGGATATGGCACAAGTTGCTGTGCGGAGAGGATTGCATAGCTTGGGGGACTTGTATAAGTATCCAAGCTTGGCAGGTCGTTGGTTTTGGTTATAGGTGTGAGCTGGCACTTGCAACACCCATTTTGGAAATAAATCGATGTTTTCACTTGAATTTCAAGGTTCCTCATTGTATTGGTCGCTTTCCTCGCCGCATCCTCAAACACTTGTTGAACCGCAATAAGGAGAATCGCTGATTCGTCATAGCCTTTCGACAACCATCTCGTGTGTCTACAGGTAATAACAACTTATTTTTACCCTCGAAAGTGTCGAATCGTGTGTGGGGTAGCGTCAACAAGATATCAAGTTGAATCTTCGGCTCGGGTGTCTTCGTGTAATTCGTGACAACGGGCCTTGAGAGACTACGTTAACACGCAGCCTACTGACCATCTGGGTAGAAGGTGTCTTGCTAATAAATGATTCTGCCAATCTGAATATGTCAGTTCATGCGGAATTGATAGAAAGACAAGACGCTGACGTTACCGAGACATTTACGAGCGAGATATCACTACCTCTTTGACGCAGAGACTGATCAATTCGTAGGCGCATATCCATGTGGCCGTTAACTGGAACTCCGAAGAGGCATTGAAGCAGTGGCAGAGTCTGCGAACGACTGTGGCGCTCTGTGGATGTTGAGTGGTCCAGAACCAGTGGTGTGTGTTGATGATATCGCGAAACCAACCAAAAAAAATGGTTGTCTTTTCGCGACGCGTTCTCTGCAGCATATGGACTTCAACCACCATCCACAACGCCTACAAAAAATCGTTGCTATCTACTAGCAGATTCAAACTTCCTTTTTGGTTTCTACGCCACGCGTGTTTCGAAATGCTAAAATACATTCACGTCCGATCTCGACCTTGAACTTGACATAAAGCACCAGATAGCGCTCGATATCACGAATACCCCATCGCAGCCACGAGCTTGACAGCTCGAATGGAGAACATGGCCAACACATGTCATCATGATTGATATTTTTCTAAAATTATAATTACACAAATGTCGGCCTGCAAGTCGAAATGCTCCCTCTAGACCTAGGTACGCAAGGTCCATGGTCTACTTCTTCTCAACAGCTGGCTTCTTTCTAGCTAGAGCCTCCTCCCTCCAAGCCCACATTATCATCATGGCAGCTCCGGGACCTCCAATCAATGTCGTTGCGCTAAAGATTGCAACAATCTTCCCCCATCCTGCTCGCACCTTGCCAGCTTTCTTCAAGTCCATGAAACTCAGCATAATCCAGAGAGCGCCAGCTCCAAACGTGGTAATCTGATCGTATCGTAGGAATCTAGCGGCTCCTTGAATTAAGGTTGCTGGAGCAGTTGGGCTGCTGATATCCTTGAAGAAGACATCCATGAGTGGGAAGGGTGAGGCAAAGCGAACATACAGATTCCCGAAAGCAGCAGTTGCAGCAGCAACTCCATAGGCCCAGCGAAGATATGGCATATCGGCCTCGGGATTTGACACACGATCTACCTCCGTCGTATCTTTAACGAAAAGACCAAACACGCGTTGGGCGATTGAGCTATAAACTGGGAATGCTTGCCAAAAGACACCATTGATCCATTGGCGGGTCGCAAGAGTAGGCGCAGCAAACATTGCAACTGAGGGAAGGACATATGTGAGAGCTATGGTTGGCAAGATAGTCTTGACAGGCCCCATTTGAGTTAGGCGGTTGTCTGCTGCTTGGTAATTTTCCAGTGGGGATTGGACATAGTGAAGAAAAAAGTAGATGGGAGCGATGTAGCCCAGGCCTTTGGCTTGATATGCAACACCCAGTATCGTTGGCCTATACAGAGTAAGTTTCTGATATCCTAATATTTCGATTTCAAACACTTACAAAAGATGAGCAGCTGTTCTGAAATTGCCCCTCCGAATGCCCTCCACCAACATGATCACTTGCAGTGGAATGAGATCTGCGCCGAATGCAAGCCCTTGTAATTTACCGAGAGGATCGAAACCCCCAAGGGCTGGTGTGAAGAAGGATACAAGAATGGAGAGGAATTTGTCAATCGCACCCACACCGAAGAATTTTCTATCCAGAGGAACAATGTCTCCATTGCCCAACACAATCTCCCCGGTTTTGGCTGCTGCAATAAGTGTAGGTATAATCCGTTCAAGGACGCCGCCAATTGTCTTCTGTGCACCATACACTACCAACAATAATGGCAAGGCGTAAAGCGCACGAATCCATTTGTTCTCCTTCTTTCCAACGCCTGGTTCCGGGTGCTGTGGCATTGTTCCTTCTAGCGATCGTGGTGGTTTTGGTAGTGTTTCTAGAATCTCTGCGCCGACCATGGAATCACAAGTTATGTCGCTGAGAAAATCACCAAGGGTTGGGATAACATATAAAGCGAGAAGCTTGTGGAACACGGTTCGGAAGGATTCAAGCCGGGTCAACTGATTTGCCGAATCGCAAATAATGCTGGCTCGTGGATGTTGCTTTTCATAGTACGCACGCAAGCTCGACAGGCTGTTGGTCAAAGCTGCATTTCCTCCCGCGCCAAGATTCGGGGTCATCTATGGGCGAATTAACGATTGCCGATGCTTCCTACGTCCGTAACGGAGCGAACTTACTTTATGGACGGAATCTCCGATACACACAATTCTACCCGAGGTCCAATGTTCGTTTTGAGATTCTTCAACGCAAACCATGTTGACGAAAGTTCGTTGATCCCATACTTCTTCAAATTTGATGTCGTTGGTCATGTGGATATTGAAGAAGGCTTTGGCTGCTTCCTCTGCATCGACTGTTGTGTATTTTGGGATCTCCTTTCCATAATATCTCTTGTCCAGCTTCGTGAACAAGAACCAGTATAATTTGCCACCCTTTCCAACAAAAGACAGGGTCGAGTGGTCCTTGCTATAGGTCCTGTGAGAATCGCCAGGGACCACAACTCCTTTGACGGCATTTCCAAGACCGAAAATGCAATTGTACTCCACTGAAATACTGTTCCGATCCTTCTCCGTTGTTCCTGGACGCAAAGTCTCGATATAACCTTGCATCAACGATCGCACAGCACTGTGGATTCCATCGGCACCTACAACAATGTCTCCGCGATATGACGAGCCGTCTTTGGAATAAACAGTCGCTCCGGAATTATCTTGTTAAATGGCAATCACCATTTTTGAGGTATGAATCTTGGATTTGTCTTTCACATGATCGAACAGCACCTTCAGGAGGTCACGGCGTTGGAGAAACGCAAGAGGATAACCCATCCTATCCCGAATATTAGCCAAAGCGGATCTATATACGCAGGCATCACTAACCTTTTCCCGGTCAACTCAGGGGCGTTACTGTTCACTACTAATTTTCCATCATCAATCCAAGTTAAACCATTAACCAGCGGCTCTACAATCGCAAGGGTGACATTGAAGATTCCGAGCTGGTCGAGGATGCGAGCTCCATTTCGAAGTACAACAATAGAAGCGCCAACCTGTGGTGCGATTTCGTTTCGACCTTCCAATAGAACAAAATCTATATCGCTATTGTAAAGGCAGTGTGCTAATGTGAGTCCAGCAACCGAACCTCCTACGATTATGACTCGGAAGCGTTTCTTTTTATCGTCTACAAACGAATCAGAATCTTTTGATGAAGCCATTTGAACCGTACCTAGATCCAAGAGTTATTGCGCCACTATCTCTGGCCACTTCCAAGTGCATGGGGATATCTTGACGCGGAAGTGACTGAGATGCGAGAGAGGAGTATGAGCAACGAAGTGTTCTGTGCTTTCTCCACGGAAAGGCGTCGTGCTGTTTGCAAGCCGGGTGTCTTGAGGTGTCTAAGGTCCTTCCAACGAGGTTCACTCTCTACAACGACATGGACTTCAAGACCCTAATCCGACTTCTCGCAGATAGGACTTCCGGCCTCCATAGTTTGAAGATCCATCTACACTTTTGGACATGCCCCACCACCTGCCTGTTTTGCAAATTTGCTTTCTTCCTGATTCACTGGGTTAAGGGGAATTTTCTTCACGATGTGGACCCCGAACTTAGTTTAAACCGCGACTCCAACACTTCGCCGTTTTGTTGAGGTGGGTTTGACAGCGCAACGGTCCGAGACACACAATGGAGCACGGTGAAAGTCCGGTTGTTGTGGATTCCTTGTGATAATACGTGAGCAGCGGGCGACCCCTTCTTGATTGCGTTGTTTGAATAGGCACGGATGCTTTTGTGGACAGTGCAATTTTGAACTGCAGGGCATGTCAAGGACTTCCTGGACTTCTCTGCTTGCTCTTATCAGCCTCTTCCTTACGAATCCACGAGGCTTGCGTCTCCAGTCTCCAATCTCCTATATGCAAATGGAGCAGAGACTGCCGTCCATAGCTGAACCGCGATTCTTCACAAGCTCACAGGGAGAAGTGTGAGTTCTCCATACGATAACAGTATCTCACACAGCACTTCAGGTTCTACCTCTAATCTATTTGAATTCTCACGTTATTTCCCTTGAAAGTCCAAATCCGTCGTCCTCGCACAAATGTCCCTGTTTGTGCTTCACCGCAAGCTGAACTCCTGATCATTTTGTCTGGCAATCTATCGTATATACTAACCTTCAAGTTCTGGAGAAAGGTTTACAATGGCCCCCAAGTTTGATCCTAGTAGACTAGCCTAGTCTTGCTAGTCACGATTTGATTTCGATTCCCACAACAGCAACTCCACTCCCGAGAGTTCAAGATCCCTAGCGGCCCGGCGGGTTTAGTTTGTTGAATCTGTTGATCTTGGGCTCAACAGAACTCATTTGGACCGCACGCGACTCGCGAGATGCTTTTCTACATTCTGCTGGCAACAGATGCTTCCGGATTTCCTTGGATCTCTGTCAAATTGTTGGCGTTCCAAGCGTTTTTGATTGGCTAAAAGTTACTATTTCCTAGCACGTTTAATTCTTTTTTCTCTTCCGAACCGCATGTCCTAGCAAACGACCAGAGTGAGTCAGACTCGCAGGGCATGCATGCTTCCTCAATATGCATGTTCTGATAAATGATGCTTACAGTATGGTAGCAGTTTGTGGACACTGCTGGGAACTGCTGGTCCAAGGCCAGGCAACTAGTAAGTGCAAGTGTGGGGTCGGGGTTATTCTGAGACAAGACAACCCAGTTGAGGAACCCTACCATCAGGTACAGTTAGATCCATGTTCACATGGTATCCTGCACTTGTCACTTCTCGTCTTGCATTTCACTCATGGCGGTTTGGCTTTCTGTTCGTCGAAGTTTTCCCTCTGTTGCTTTTTGAATCATTACGTTTATATTGCAAGAAGAGTTCAGATTGGCAACGTCAGGTTGTCTGTCCTGCAAAGTTATTGGTTAATATCACATAACAATTGAAACTTCTGCAACTTGCTTTTTTTGGTTCAACAGTGACTGCTAGTTACCACTGGATTTGATTAGAAAATACATATTACCAAACGCTATTACGTGGGTTATCCGCACTGTCACAATTCAAAGGCCCGGGGATCCGCCTACCAGTGCCATCAAACTTAACGTGACTATTTCAATCTACTGGTAGTAGACCCAGCAATTTTAGCCTCTATGCGTGACCGTCTTCAGAGGCATTGCATGGATGGACTCCAAAGGTAAACCTAATTATTAGTTCGGACAACGTCCACTTTCAGAAAGATCTACAAATCCCTAAGATTTACGCGTCTACAGAATCCAGAAAGTGGGTAAAGGAAATCAGTTTCATTATCGACTTGCATTAGCCTCTTCTTTAACATTGAGAAATTCAGAATAGACAAACCATCGATCTCAGACCTGCAGAAGCATGGGTTTGTTGTTGTGAATACGCAGAAATGGAGTAAACGAGCCAGCCCCTGAAGTTGGCAGGCCTTCTGAGTTGGGATGAAAAATAGTGATACAATTTTAAGAGGCACAGTTTTGCCACAGTCTTCAAGTCGGAGAAGCTTTCTTTTGTTGTCTTCAAGAAATGCGTTCTTTACTCCTGGCAATCACTGCCGTGTGCTTCTGGGCACGATGTCAAGCTTGGAGCGATAATAATCATTTTTGGGAAAGTACAACATCAGCAGAGACAGTTCCAGACTGTTCAGTAAGCAGCTGATAGTACTCCCGACTGTATCCCTATATTTCCAAAAGAAAAAAAAAACCCTAACATATTATCCATTTCCCAGTTAGACTGTCTAGCAACTCTCGTCCCCCAATACTGCAACACCCTCACAAACACTACCTGCATCTGCGGCAGTGCCCCCATCGCCACGGCCCTCTCCCCTTACGTCCTCTCGTCCTGTAACATCACTTCCACGTTCCTCTTCGAAAAATATTCCAAAGACTCCTGCTCCATCCCAAATGACAAATCTCGACTCCAAGAGCAAAAAAACCTTTACCGTCTTACCACCTCTCGCAGCGTGTTTCGTTGCTGCAAGAATTTTTGCGAGAGTGAGGTTGGAGATTGGACTAGGGAGGGATGATTGGGTTATGCTTGCGGCGCTGGTGGCTTATATGGTGGATGTCAGGATGGGGGTGGGAATTGTGGTTAATGGGTTTGGGGTGCATACTTATTATTTGAGTACGGGGGAGGTTATGAATGCTTTGAGGGTGAGTTCTCCCCCTTCTTCCTTCGCAACACAGTAAGAAACTGGAATGGAACTGATAAATTGGTAACTTAGTTCCTCTGCATAGCCCAGCTCTTCTACCTCCTGTCCATTACGCTGACAAAATGCTCGCTTCTCCTCTTCTTCATGCGGATTTTCCCAGCAACGAACTAGACACTGCCAGTGAAGTGTATTAACAGCTTTGCGGCTATATATGTCGCTGCTGCATTTTCGATTTTTCGTAAGTGTATTTTTATGAATTTCGATGAGGGTGTGTGGGGTTCAAAGGTTTTGAACACAAGACGCATATAGGTAAAAAGAGGGGCACGAACATAGTCTTCGGGTGAGAAAGCGGACTTGGTATCTGTGTTCTCAATTTCTGAGACAAACTGAAGGTCTGGTGTTGACCCGTTGGAGACTAAGCGACTCTGCAAGGGGGTGGTTTTCTACCTACAACCCCCCCCCTTTCCATTTTCAAATTCCTATTTGTTTTCCAGATTATTGACTTGCTAACGTCGACATTTAGACGGCGCGGTTATCCTTATTTTCCCAATCCCGATTCTCTGGCGTTTGAATCTCGGATGGCAGAAAAAAATGAAATTGTTGGTTATGTTCAGTGTGGGCAGTTTTGTTATTGTTTGTAGTCTTTCGAGACTGCCGAGTTTGATGAAGATGAAGGGGAGTGAGGATCCTAGTTGTGGGTTTCTCTCTCTTCTGTTTTTCCATACGAAGGGGTAGCTTGCCATCAAGTGACTTCTTGCCATCCTCTGCTTTCCTCAACCAGTCAACAAAATTGCAATGTTTAACTAACATGCAAATCTCACAGATGATCAAGCGCCCGTCGCTGTTTGGACCGATCTCGAAATCGCAGTCGGAATAATTTGTGGCTGTCTCCCAGCCTGCCGTTCCCTCGTTGGCTACCTCTTTCCCTCTTTGAAAATGATACTTGGCCCCTCTTCTGGTCGATCTACACCAGCTTTCATTCCAAACCACCCCTCGCACTCGCACTTTCAGTTAAAAGTGAATTTCTCGCGCAAAAGAATGGAGAGT
Organism: Cudoniella acicularis; assembly: GCA_013054445.1. NCBI lineage: Eukaryota > Fungi > Ascomycota > Leotiomycetes > Helotiales > Helotiaceae > Cudoniella > Cudoniella acicularis. The sequence continues at coordinate 20,072 of JAAMPI010000128.1, forward strand.
AGTGGCGGAAGTAGGAGTTTCATTGAGTTGAGTGAGAGGGGAAGTTCGAATGAGGGGCTTGGTGGAGTTCGGGGGATGCATGACCATGGAAGGGAAAGAGGTAGCACTGAGAGTGAGGCTCCCATCACCGAAAAGTTGGTTCCCGGTATGGGAAAGGGGTTTCGGTTGAAGACTATGATTGATAGGAGGGATGGCAGTATGGATGGTGGGAGGAGGGATGATTGTGCGAATTGGAGAAAGTGTGATAAGGAGGGTGGGAAGGGGATTATGTTGACGATGACGTTGGAGATGTCGAGACAGGGTCGGTATTGATGGGGTGATTGATGGGGTGGTGTGGGATTGCGGAAGATCCGGATGCAGTTGGGGGGACGGTTGCATGTCACGTGACGTCAAAATGGCGGTGGTTGTTGAGGGGCAGCTCACTAAGTGGGCTCAAGGCGGGGTATGGCAGGGTTTAGTGTTGAGGGCAGTATATCCTCAAGTACTGAGAGCAGTTGCTGGTAAGTCCTTTTGACTTCTTTCCTTTTGAATATTTTCATGGAGTTCTCGGGTCGTGACTGACTCTGTCTTACGTCACAGATCTAAAAATAAAGATTCGTGTCGCCTTATGGAAATTATTGCAGAAAACAAAGTGTTAGGCATTTTTGAATTCCTTTTTTTTCCGCCCTCTGCACCGTGTTTGCAAACTTGAGGTATGCTCCAAAGATGTGGGTAAACCAGCTTCTGTTGGCTTCTAGCCCTTTTCACGAGACCATCTCTCAATTCAATGTTTACCGGTTGATCTGGGGTGAAGATTAGAAGAAGTCGCTGTGCCCCTCGTACTCGATTAACTCTCACGGAAGATATGCTTCCTGAGTGGCTGGCATAGCCCCGTTGGACAAACCCAGCACAGTCCCCCCCCGGCATGATTCGTTGGTGATCCTGCGGAAAGCAATCTGATGATCAAATACAGGGGATTTTACGGTATCGCTGGTACGAAGGCGGGATTGACCCTCCACAACAGCTTTGATTGGAGGGTCCGACGATCCCGAAAGATATCACCACGTCGCAGCGCCGAGGAGTGATTTCCAATGACTTATTTGATCGCGGGTCGCCGCCAACTTTTCTCCAGGCTTGTGCCACACTTTAATTCTGCGACATGCCACCGTCATCGCAAAAACTTCGACTCCGGTGCATATACTATCGTTAAGTTTGTTAAGTTGGATCTGGGATGACAATAATTCCTGGGATACTTACCACACGCTCGTTTTCTCGATCTACAGAATCTCGCCCCTCTGCTTACTCGTGCCACCTCCAAATCACGATCTCACGATGGCCCCAATAATTCGAATATGTGTTGCGCTTTCCTTTCTTCTCGCACAGTGTACCAATGCGATTGATCTCGATGTTAATTCTACAGGTAACCAGTTTTGCACGAATGAAAAAGCTTCGGGGGCTGTGCTGATACAGGATGTTCTCCAGATTCCATAATGAAGGCTACCTCCATCATGGCATACGATTTAGTCACCTTCTACCAGGGAAATCAGAGCGGGCAAATACCAGGTCTTCTCCCAAGTCCCTATTATTGGTGGGAAGCCGGAGCAATGTTTGGTTCTCTGATTGAGTATTGGCATCGCACGGGTGACACGACATATAACGACATCACAATACAGGCCATGGGCTTTCAGATAGGAGAAAAGGACGATTATGCACCAGCAAACCAGACTGCAGCACTGGGGAATGATGATCAAGCTTTCTGGGCCATGACAGCTTTGGCAGCTGCAGAATATAACTTTCCACAATCCCCGGACCCGAATGTTCCATCGTGGTTGGCTCTAGCTCAAGCAGTCTTCAACGAGCAAACAAGTCGATGGGATACCGTATACTGCAATGGGGGCCTTCGATGGCAAGTTACTCCGACAAATCCGGGGTACAATTTGAAGAATACTATTTCGAATGGATGTCTTTTCAATATCGCAGCTCGACTTGCAAGATATACTGGCGATCAGATGTACGCGGACTGGGCGGTTAAGATATGGGATTGGTTGACGAGAATTGGGCTTGTTGATCCGAATACATATGAATGTTATGATAATTCTGAAGCGGTGATCAACAACTGTACTCAAATCGACCATGATCAATGGACTTACAATGCAGGAACCATGCTTATGGGAGCCTCGACAATGTACAACTTTGTAAGTAATATTCCTCCTCGAAACATAACAGCATGCTAATTCCTCTAGACTAATGGGAGTTCGATCTGGCAAAACCGAACTCAAGGGCTCATCAACACGCTTGGGCCTAACTGGTTCCCTGATGGAGTAATGAGAGAAGGTTGTGAAACTGCCGGTGGAGAAGGCTGCAATTACGACCAGAAATCATTCAAAGCCTACCTTGCACGATGGATGGCAATCACAACCAAAATGGCACCTTTTACTTATAATCAGATCTTGGCACTTTTAACAACATCAGCAAAGGCAGCAGCAGCTCAATGTACAGGGGGGACAAGGGGTTCGCTCTGCGGTATACAATGGACTTTAAATGGAACGTGGGATGGAACAAGTGGCCCTGGTCAACAGATGTGTGCTCTAGAAGTTACCCTTGGGCTACTCATTCATCAAACTGTGGCACCATTAACAGTCTCAACTGGGGGTACCAGTGCATCAAATCCAACCGCAGGGCAGAATTCTACTCTTGGGACCATTGCTCCACCTACACCTATCAGTACCCGCGACAGGGCTGGAGCATGGTTTCTGACAGTGTTTATTGCTTTGATGGCGACGTGGTCTATATGGTTTATGTGGTCGACTGCTTGGGAAGCGAGAGATCCTGCGCCAAGGCTTGCGGAGAAAATGAAGATTGCTGCATCAGTGGTGGACTTGAATGCTGCGAAAGGGAAAGGGAAAGGGAAAGAGCCTGCACTACCTACGGTAGCCTCAGGTGCTCTGCCAGTAATTAGTGAAGCTGAGAAGGGGAGACTGCCGAGATGGCTCGGAGGAAACAGAGTGACATAGGGTTCTCTACTTGCGACAGAGAAGAGGAATGCGTGGCGATGAAGATATTCGGCTATCCGGAGGAGTTGGGTTCTCGTGGAATAAGCAGGAAAACCTGGGAGGAAGTTCATCGGGCAGTTCGAAGATTGCACAAATTATTCGATTCTTGAGCACGACTCTGCACAAATTAGGGAAGGGCCTGATAGGAAGGCATGATGATAGACATCGGCATTTTGCATTTTCTCGAGGATGGCGTCATTTATAAAGGGATTCAGAGACTATACACGGATGATGATAAGTTACAACAGATACCATTCAATGAAATTAATGTTCAATTACAGCACCTTGATTGCTTTCTTTTTTTTTTTTTGGTTAGGAAGTCGCGATTGCCTGTTTGTTCCTGGACAGTAAAGTCGTTCCAACTCCTTATTCATTCCGACTAGTGACAAGAACAGATACTTCTGATCGGTGACGGAAACAGAAGCTTCGTGTACCATTATATATCGCCAAGACCAATCACAGCTCCTGAACCTTAAAATAGTAGACAAATTTCAGGCTAAGCCAACCCCCCCGGCACCTAATAGTGCCCGCTGGGGTGTATTCGTAGATTGACACTGAAATATAAGACACCACAGCAGCCCAGACTCCAACATTTGTCAAATTATTCCTCAATCAATTTCCACCTCCCCTTCTCATTTGAAAGCTTCACAGTCATCTTATCCGCCCTAGCTTTCATATCTTTCAAGCTCAGAAGCATTTCCAATTCCTCGTCGCTACTAGCAACGCCCAGCCCCGAGAAAAGAAGCGGATAGACTGAGGATTTCCAAACCGGTTGCTCTTGTGCGTCGAAGACGCCCGAGATGATTGTGTAAATAAGGATGAATGCCGTACAGGTGAATAGAGTTGCAGGTAGAAGGATCCAGTACCAGTTGAAGCGTGTGCAGACGGTTGTCTCCCAGACGGTTCCATTAATAATTCCTGCATCGAATATTTTGAACCTCGCATAATCATCTGTCTCTGCGTAGTCTAGTACATGTTCCCATGTGGCGTTCAACCCAAGAGTGCGCATAGTTCTTGAAAATGAATCTGCCATGCCTTCAATGGTACTGTTAATAGACTCAAAAGAAGCATTTCCAGCATTGTAAAGCGTTGTGAGCCACCATCTATCCCCACAATGCACCATAGTTTCCATACTGCCCCAGTCAAAGAAGCAACTTCCATTAGAATTCAGCATTGCATTTGCATAAGACGCCAAGGATGCTGTTGTCTCGGCTGGCATCGCATATACGCACTCATTGGGGGCCATAACCGTAGTTCCATCAAAGTCCAATGTAACATTTGTAAAGCCATGACCGTGTGCTGGGATCATCGAAAAATTTTCAATATCATATCGTATGCCATCCACGTAGCAGGGAGTAACAACCGTAGCAGCATCAAAAGTTGGACCCTCGGTCTCTGTATAACCGCTGATTAGCGGCAAAGGATACAGTATTTCGGAATTCCCAACAGTACTTTCTTCTAATACGCCTTCGAAAACTTCGGCAAAATACTTCTTGACACATGGATACAGTGTGCATGTTGTCGCGACGAAGTCGGTGTCAAAACCGAACGGAATTGTTCCATTCAAAGTAACATTGAGCCCATTATGTGGGCATCCCGATGCGTTGAGATCTCCAAAACCGTCCACATGGGTCTGCTGGCAAGGCTGGGAAGTGAGCCCGAAAACCGTAAAGTTCATGATTGCTCCTCTAACCACACTGTTGAAAATCTCATCATCCGGTTGATATGGGGGGAAATCAGGGAAAATATCCAGAGCTGCAATGCCAGGAAAGTCTGATGTGGGATTGTACATGTCTAGTGTGCCTGAGAAGTTGACACGTGGGTAGTCGTAGAAAGGTGTACCTGCGAAAGTCGCGTTGTACATGTACATGCTTGGTAAGTAGTAATATGGCCACCCGGTGTCGGTCTTGCCTTCGCGTATCTGAGATGTCGTATCCACACATCGACTACAGAGTCCCAGGGAGCTGTGAGTAATTCCATCAAAAGTTGGAAATGTGCAGTTTCCCGTAATGCAACCAGTGGCAGCAACTGAAGAACGCGAAGCTTCAGGATCTATTAATCCATTTATAAAGGAAGCCCGAAGTCGTAAATCTGAGAGGGGATTCGTAAAATAGCCAATCGTATTCATCCAATGTGGCACTGGCAAAGTAACCTTCCTCCCAGCCAGAATTTTCTGACATGGATACGTTTCGATAGCCTGTTGCGTAAAAGGGCCAATTGCAAGTGAGGTAATAGTAACGAAGGACCCGATGATGGCAAGATTTCTAGGGGTGTTTAGTCTTTGAGTACTTTTATACATGATGTGTTGATACTTACGGTCTTTTGAAGCTAAAAATCAATAGGAATGAACCCCAGGGCCCACGACTTGCTTCGTCAAATGTGGCAAAGGCTCGCAAGTAACGTGGACGTCGCAGCCATAACCATTTTAATTGACTCAAAACTATGTCGCGGTTAGGACATGTTGATATCTTGGGATCAGATGTTAAAGCCTAACCATTCTCACAAACAGTCAAAAGAGACGCCCGCATGATAGTCGAAAACAATGCGATAAGCGTATTCAAACTGATGTCGTAACGCCATTTCGGTCTCTCGTTACCATGGCATTTCGCAAGTATTGAAGTAGTGGCAACGAGTAGAGCAAAAGCTAACAGCATGAGCCCTGCCTCATTCTGCCAATAACTCATTCGCCGCCAACGTATTAAGGACCGCGTTTTCTGTTTGTGAGTTGAAATCTTGAGATTTTCGCTGGTGACACTTTGTGACCGGCAGCTTTTTGAAGAACTTCCATCTTCGATACTATTATCACAATAATTCGAAAGGAGCACATTGGTATTCTGTGTAGGGATAGAAGCCATAGCTTCTCTTAGTGCGCTCAGTTTACAACGATCGCGAGACAAGATTGAAAACACTGACAAAATCGATCTACCAAAAAAGCAAAAACGTTGCGATAATGAGCTAACTGCGCACTTCTTAAGTGCTTACCCAGCCAAATTTGATTTAATTTGTAAATATATCAGAAAAACCACGCAGTGCGAGACTGCGCAGCCCCCAAACGCAGCAGAAGGGGTGCGAGCGCTTGCTCGTGCAATATGACTGGTGAAAAACATTGTGGTGTACTATACACATGCCATCGCATACCAAGAAGTTAAGAATGCTCAGCCTTAAGATAAATGAATAATAACTGGAAATAAGAGAGAAGAGGAGCGGGGCTCGAGGAAAAGGCGGGGTCAGAAAGACCCCGGCCTGATAACCTTAATTGATCTGCATGACTTAAAATAGCATACCACATGATTCAACCCCCTTTCCAAAGGCAAGAGCAGAGTGTCAGGGTCCGAGCTCTTTCCTGTGTGTGGGAATTAATGAATCATGTTCTCCATAAAGACAAATTTATTGAATTAGGGACCTGTCAGGGGTTTTCTAGGCGTTAAACGGGTAGGACGTATTCACAGCAGGGGAGGTACTCGCACTGAGTCACACGAGGATCAATACCTAATCAAGCTTCGAAAACGAAGAATGGCCAGTGAAAACTTTAAATAAAATTCGGAAAAGTGGAATAATTTGAGTGGAATTTAATTTCATGATCCATTTGATAATTTGAAGTGACTTTGCTGCTCTTAAGACCCAGATCTCGAGGGGAAATCCTGTGAAGAAACACTTATTCAAAAGAACGTTGAATACTAAGGAAGCTTCCTAATTGTGAAAAGGAAAAGTTCAACGGTAATATATTTTTGTTTTGTTTCGTTTCGTTCATTAATCTAGGAGTCTGTTGAACTGTCCTAACTCGCCCCTTTTCGGGCAAAATCCAAAGTTTTGCTACAGTTCACAAGTTTATATTGAGTGCTGCTTTCTTTCAGAATACTGGACTAGCAAACAAGGCTTTAACAACTGAGCGGCTACTAGGTATAGCGGAGAGGGTTGTGAATCAAGGGACAAGACATTCGCTTCATCGCTCCGCTTCCACGGCTTTAACTATAGGTGAATTTGAGGTTTTGTTGTAAATCGCAATCTGATATTAGGTGCTGCTTTAAAATAGTACTAAAGGCTAGTAAACGAGATTTTAACGAGTAAGTGGCTATTATAGGGAGTAGAGAGTGCGCGGTCCCCGCAATTCCCCGCCTTTTTCGATTCACTTACTACTATTCAATCTTAGCTACAGAGGAAACTTAAACTTTTGTTGCACTTCGCAATCTCATAACAACGAAACTCTCATGTGTTTGAAAGCTTACAAGTAAATTATAACTGCTTTTCAAAAACAATGAACCCTATTTTCTCTAGAATTATGCAAAGACAGTGCGTGCCTCGCGTACAATCCCTTTGGAGCCAAACATATTACCTCGTTCCTGGGCCTCTATGGTTGAGGTGTGACTGCTTTTGTCTTTTGAACAAAGTTATTCCCTTATACTCCCTAAATTCATGAATCATGTGTATTTTCCAATTCTACCTCGGCAGAATCGTTGAATTCGTTGAGTTCGAAAATTAAAAGATACGGACCAGTGGATAACAATTTTAAACCCTATTTCGGTCAAAAAAGGTAACTTCTTGAGGCTTATAGAAGATTCTATTGATTAGAAATCAACTACTGTCTATGACTAGTTTCTACTACCTGCTTATAAATCAAGGAAAGACATCACTAGAAGCTTCTATAAGCCTTTAGAACCTTCTACTTAGTAATACATATTAGTAATATATATTATAAAGAACTAGGCTATAAAAGACGAGAAGGCATTTACTAAAAAGTTATTAATCGCTTTTATTAAAAAAGATATTATTATAACTATAAAGAATATATTATAAGCTATATTATATATTAAAAACGAGACAGAACCTATATAAAAGAGGCGTTCTATTATAGTGGGGTTCTGTGTCACGTGCCGTAGCACGTGACTATATTCATATATATAAGGTCTCTCCCCCTCTCCTAGAGAGGAATAACAACTATCCTTCCTAGAGATTCGAGTCTTTCAGTCATCAGTTTAAGAGTCTATTTTAGAGGCCTCCCGTCCCTCTATACTATCTGACTTAGGCTTTAATATTTTAGATAAAAGTTAGGCTTAATATTATTTATTTATTAAAAGATAATAGAAAAAGATATTTAGTCGTTATAAGAAAAGACTTATTAAGATAACTAGAAATAAAAGCTCTTTTAAATTTAACTATTAATAAGGTTATAACTTTTCTTTAAGAAGAAATAGTATATTAATATAGAGTTTTTAGTCGACTAGTTATTAATAAAGGGCTAGAAAATAAAAGAATTGTCGAGACTTTTATAAAGAAATATAGAATCTAATAAGTCTAAATATTAATATATAACTTAAAAGCTAATAAAATAATAGAATAAGGTTACTATTTAATTATAAAAGCCTTAATATAAATAACCGGCGATAAAGAATAATAAAGAAAATATCTAACGGCCGTCTTATTAATAAAAAGAATATTAATCTATAGACTTACTAATATAACTCTCTTTTCTCTAATCTATAAAAAGAAAGTAATTCTCTTAATAGAAACGAGATAATCGGTTTAAAGACTCTTAGACTAATAAAAGATATATTCTAGTAAAGAACTATTAGCGCTTTAGATAAGACAACTATAGATAAGAGACGAGGATATAGAAGAAATTATATTTTAAAAGAGGCGGGTCTATAAAAAAAAGAAAAGAAGTATTTAATAAAACGTACCAACTACGAGCTAAGTCTATTAGAAAGAATAATATAGTCTTTATCTATAATTTAAAACACACGATAGATATGTCTTCTAACCTTAAATTAAGGTTTAAATAGTAAAGACCGTATTATATAAGAAAAGCAGGCACCTTAAAAGACATATATATATTAGAAGAAATAGATAATATCTGTCTAAAAGGCTTATATACTAGGAATCGCCTTAAGAAGTTTGTTTTTAAAGAGGATATCTTTATATTAATAGATAATATTTTTAAAAGTGACTTAAATAAAATAAACTTATCTAAAGAAAACGACTTATAAGAAAAGAGCTTTACGAAAGATAATAAGTTATCTTAATCGATAATAAAAACTTAAAGTTTAATAAAAAAAGACTATATCTAAAGAACTTATAATCGCGCTATTAACCCTTATAAAAGCCTAAAAGGCTAAATATATTCGGTTTTTAAAAGACAATATAATAGATAAATAAAAAGAATTTAAAAAACTATTAATTCTTTTTATTATTATTTTAAAAATAAACTATCTTAATAAAAAACCCTTTTTCTTAATATTCTTTTTTTATAATATTTTTTTTTTTTTATTATTTAATATTAGAAGACGATATTTAATAAGAAAAAGACGACGACTATAATATAGAAGAGCTTTATTTTAACCTTAATTTTAAACTTTAACTTTATTTTTATAGCTTTACTTTTAAAAGCTTTTTATATTTATTAACTATAACTATTTTATTATATATTATATTCTAAGAATAAGACGCTAAGCCTATAAATACCTAGCCTCTTATTTCTTTTATATAAATATTTCTTTTCTATTATATATTTTTTTTTATTTTTATAAAATTAACTATATATAAATTTCTAGGATTTTAGTCTAAAAATTTCCTTTTTAGGTTTTTCTTTTAAAAATTTCTTAAAAAGTCGAAAACCCTATTAAAAAGTCTTTTTAAGCCGAGCTTAATAAAAGATTTATAATAAGTTTATTAAATAGAATACCTTTTATATAGCTAAGACTCGAAAAGACTATATCGATAAAGCTAAGTCTTTTTAAGCTAGGCTTATAAAGAGAATCGACGGCCGGACCTTCTATATCTTAATTTAATATCGAGTCTTTAAAAAACCTTTAATAAAAGAGTCGACATGTCTTTTTACTATTACTAATAAAGAATAAGCTAAGTTCTAATATAATATTATTAGTCTATATTAAGAAATCTTTAGAGTCTAGACTAATAAGTACGTTAGCTAGCGGATTTAGTATAATATATATAAGAAGTATTGTCTTTAAGATAAATACTATTATTATATTTATTAAGAAGGCTTTAGCTAAATTAAAATATAAACTAATTCTATAATATAACTAAACGATAAATTTGTTTATTAGAAAGTTTAATAATATATATATTATATAGTTTGATTTTTAAAAAGAATAATAGATAAGACTTAAAAACTAAGATAAAAAAGAGTTTAATAAAACCTATTTTAAATTATCTTAGGCTATTATAATATTTAGAATAGCCTAAGATAAAAAAACTTTTCCTAATTAAAAAAAATCGAAGATAAATAGATAAAAGACCTATATAGTTATACGTAGATTTAGCGATACCTTATAAAAGGCTAAGAACTAGCGAGTAAGATATATTATAGATATTTAAGAACCCTTATAAAAAAATTAAAACCTTTTAAAGCTATTAGGCTTATTAATCTTAGAATTATTAAACGTATTAGATTCGCCTAAGACCCTAATATAATAAAGAGAGGTAAGCGCTAAAAGTTAGGCGTTATACTCGTAGATATTAAATAGGCTTAGACTAAGATTAAAAAAAAAAATTTCGATCGAATAGAGATTAAGACTATTAAAGAGCTAGAGATTAGCGAGCTTAGAATAATAGTTAGATCTCTTAATATATTAAAAAGAATCTCTAATAGTATAGATAAAGTGTTATATAAAGCCTTAGACTTTTTAAGAAAAGGTAATATCTATTTTATTATTCTAAAAACGTTAGAAAAAAAAAAATAGAAAAGATTTCTTAAGCTCGGCTTAAGAAACTAAAGTAAGTAAGGCCTTTATAAATTATAATAAAGAGCTTATAAAGACTAGAAAAGAGAAGACTATAAAGACGCGCTTTACTAATAACGTAAAGAGTTCTTTTAAAGCCGATATTAAGAAGGTATTATTAGCTAAAGTTAAGGAATTATTAGGCTATATTAGAAAAAGAACTAAAGAATATCTTATCTAGAAACTAGCTAGAACTATTATCGACTTGACTAATAAGAACTATTATAATAAATTCGATAGTACCTCTATTTAAAAANATCCGTAGCCTGTTACAGCTCTGCAAAGGCACNAGGGCCCTGACGTCACGTNGGGACGTATTTGCAAGAAGGTGCTGTATTCACGAAGAAACTAAGCTAAGGAGAGAAGAAGAGAGGTGGCCCTGAAGGGGCCTTATATACAGGAGGTGAGTCTAGCACGGACTAGGACACGTGACAAGGGGGACGCGTCAGGTAAGGGGGACGCGTCAGGTGAGGGGGACGCGTCAAACCAGGTCTGTGACAACTTATAACGAGTCTAAGCTTCCACGCCTAGACACCACCAGTGATATCGCTTTGCCTACACTTCTATACTACCAATCCCTATAGACTAGGCTTGCTGTATTAAGACGACAAGGCAGCAACCACCCAGTTCGTTACATGTATTGCCTTGCGGACAGTATCGATGACGGCTTGTCGTCTCGACTTGCAGAATGTATCGATGACTGTCTGTGATCTCGTCTCGACTATGCTACACTTCGAATAGGCCATGATTCTATAAAACCTGGCGCTACCTCATTAGCCAAGTGGAAGGCAACAGGATAGATGCCCACCTCAGATGCGATATCTAGACGAGCCACGGGTATATGGCATTTGAGAAGTACAGACCAAGACCAGAATGGCGAGAAGGACTCATTGGCCATTGAACCATTAACTAGCGCCTCGGATTTTGCTCTCAACTACGATCACGTTGATGGTAGCTTCGAGTTCGGAGGCATCCGAGTGAAGCTTGTGACGTACAAGTCAATACCAGGCGTTATTTAGATTAATGCCTCGAAGACCATAAGCGAATGGAACACATTACGTACACTCAACCACATCAGTATTGCCGGCTTTGATGACAACAACCCCAGTATCAGCCATTGGCTACCAACCAACATCGACGACTATGAGGGTGATCCCAAAGGACGGTGTAAGTTACATATCTCAAAACCTCCATTGCCTGTCACCGTTGTAGCGGCAACAGCCCAATATCCCTAGCCTGTCTTAAACGCGCATAGGATGTGTAAAAATGTAGGTTAAACAAAGAGGCTGTGGGATACTTTGTGCTGACTAGTAGAGATCTTGGAACTTCGACATCGCAAACTACCACTACCGCGATAAAATCCTCTGCAACTCACGGTTTTCATGTAACAAAGCTTCTTCCGTTGGTTGTTTGCTGGGAATGTTTATGCTTGCCAGTTGATAGAAAAAATTACAGAAATGTATGAGGAGGTGTTGCGCAAGGAATTGAAATGGGATACTTACACTTTTTTGTATATGCGAAGACTATACTATAACTTTTTCTAATGTGAGATGTCAGCCTCGTAACACAAGCCATCCGATAGCTCAGTTGCGAAGAATGTTTCAGACGTGTTATGAATGAGACGAGGGTATTGTTGAATTTGAAGCTACGACCCCCTTTTCGCTAAGCGGAAGCCAAATCTAGGGTTTAGAGCATTCACTTACAAGTTATAAACATCCGGGTACATATGAGTAAAGTCTAGCATCCTTAATAAATAGTTCGAAATTAAAGGTTAGGGCCAAATGTTTTATTCTGCTTTCGAGTTGTGGTCGTGGGAAACTTTTCAAGTGTTCTACCGTAGGGAGATGGCCTGCAGAGTAACCCATCTGAGTCACATGTAACATTGGTCGTAGACACAATTGGAAGCAACACGAGAAATCCAGCACCGACCACTAGACAATATATATGCTATAAACAAGAGCCTGAGCCCATCGCTAAATTATCAATGCTAATTTCCAGCTAATCCTAGACCCAGAAATGTCAAGGTCGCTATATTCATTGCCGCGATAATAAACCAGATAATCCATCCAGCTATTGTCGTTGCCAAATTATTTGCCAATGACACCGTTCCCTCAATATCACCACCCGATGCCCAAATCGCCCTTTCAGACTGGTAGGTCATGATACCGTCAACAACACCCACAGGCTCTTCGTTGTCATCGATTTGTACTCTCATATACCTGTCACGAGATGTAAACCACAGCAATGGGAACGTCAGAAAAATCAACGCAACGGACAATACGACATTGCATCCGTTCAAGGCAGCTGCAAGTCCTTGTTGTCCTTCAGCTCCAGCTATGACGATAGCGGGTATAATCGCTATAGTTCGTGTCAAGAATCGACGGAGGAATGGACTCATTCGCCAATTCATTGCACCTTCGCAAATCATCTGTCCAGCCATCGTGGCTACGATTCCTGCACTGACACCGGAGAAAAGTAAAGATAAAGCGAAGATTGTCCCGCTGGCTTGCCCAATCGTGTCGACAAAAATTTGATACAGGCCTGGAAGATCGGCATCGCTTGCGTCGGGTGTGAAGGCTGCTCCTGCAACAATCAAGACAGCTGAGTTGACGAAGATGGCGACGATAAAGAGGGTGATGCAAAGCTCGGCGATCGTATAGGACATACAGGCCTTGATCGTGGACAGTGTTGGTCGGTACAGCATGATTGCGAACTTGGATTCTGAAGCGCGGACTTCGTGTAGACGACTGTGGAGTCGATCGACCTCACGCATGCGGGCTTGAACAAGACTCGAGCCCAGATACACGGTATGAGGCATCAAGGTTCCACCGAGGAGAGCGCAAGACTGGTACAGACTTTTTCTCAATGTTAGTTAGACGCATAAAACAATGACGGAGGATCAAAGGCTTACCCTGAGCTAACAAAGATTTCTCTTGACGGAAGATAACCCCTGAAGACCTCCCCAACAGGTGCTGTGATGAATGAGAGTTCGATGCAATACATGATAAAAATTCCAATGACGAACAATGAGACGAATATCTCAAAGACCCGAAGACGTCTCAAGCTTCCATCAGGCCTATAGAATAAGAGAATGAAGAGAGTGTCTGAGACTGAGATGGCGCAGGCTGCGACAAGTGGGATTTTGGGTATCAATATGTTAATAGCAATTGCCGTGCCAATCACCTATATAATTGTCAGTAAAGAGAAGGGACCAATTGTAGAGGGGAGGAACATACTTGAGAAATATCGGTGCAGACAATTGAAGCTTCAGCCACTAACCAAAGAGCAATGTTTAGCCATCGAGGAAGAAAGGCACGATTCATCTGTGCTAGATCCATGCCAGTGACGCAGCCCAATTTGGTCGAAAGAGCCTGCCGTCCAAATTAGCAAACGAATCAACCCTGGGAAAAATTGCCAAGACCTACTTGGAGGAAGACGGCAATAACATTAGAGAAGAGAATCATGAATAACAGTTTGAATTGAAACTCAGCACCAGACGTAAGGTTTGTCTGTAAATTGTCCGGGTCGACGTAAGCCACACTTATTATGGCACCAGGTCCTGAAAATCTTGCAAAATTCCAGAGGACTCCGCCCGTGTCCGACAAAGTTTTCTTGGATATTATTGAGCGCGCAAGGTTCGCAAAGCGTTCCCGAGGTGATTTAGGCGAGCCATCTTGTTGTAGAACCTCTGTCGGCTCGCCCACTTCAACATCGACGACATTCTTTTCACTTATGACAGTGTTGTCTTGCTTCTGGCTCTGCGGGTGACTGGATATCAGAGACATAATTGATGGGAAAGCCGTTGTGATGGCTAATGTTTGGGAGAGATTAGAGGATTTTATACGAGAGGTGTTGCTGAGAAGAAAAAGGAACTGTTATCCGAGAGACGTATCATAAGGTTGGTGAGGGGTAATAAATGCGGCTGAAGCCTTCAAGCCATCGACCTCAGCACCCTGAATTTGTTCTGAAGCAACTTTGCAAGTCGCAGAAGCCACTTTTCTGAGCATTTCCCCAGCCAAAAGCAAGAGACCTGGCCGTTAGTGCAAACATTGTGCCCGTCGACTCGTCGAGACGGTTGAGCAAGTTTGATGACAGTCTTAAGGGCTCAGGTTGGCCCAAAGGGGGTCTGCAACGAAAGGGAGGGAAGCCGATGTCGTTCAATTATCGTTATCCCGGTTTAATGCGTGAAGCTTTACCTAGGTGTGTCGATAACCCCTGCGAAAGGCAAGCTTTTTATAGTCCGAGCACTAAATACCTACATGCTGGTGTTGCACACGGTGGACGGAGCGGGGCTCACCGCCTTTCATTCTGCACCACGTAGCTGCCCGCAACTTGGGCACCTCTTCTTCTGGCCTTATTCGCGAATTTGTGCTCTCATTATCACTTGTGTCCCCCTCGACGGCCCGACCCTGCAAGCACAAGGCGGGTGAGTTGCCCAATTGGCATTGGCATAGGCATCGTCAGTTGCACCTGTGACCTGCGACCTGCGACCTGCCAACCTCCCCGCTCGTCAGAATGCGGGAAGCCCCGCTGATTAGATTTATATCTGTAGAGTTTGTGACACATTCGAGTATATGCTGTATCAAGCGCACGCCATAACCCACCTGGCTTCGTCATTGCGTTGCATCTTCTTTTTGTTATTTCTTCGATGATCCTTTACACGAGAAAGGAAAGCATCAGCCATGGACCTCCTCTATGAAACTGGGCTGGCATCTATCCTTCGCTCCTCCTGGGATGCGAAGCTGCTCTTGTTACTCCGTTTCCTCCGTTTCTTTGCCTTCGGCGGCTCAACAATTGTCCTCGCTCTGTTGTTTCACGCGCTTTCCATTTCTGACTCTAAGATAGGCGCCTTCATGAGCTTGACGCTTTTGGGCGACCTCCTGAGTTTCGTTCTAACAATATGTGCTGATGGGTTAGGGAGACGTGCCGTGCTTGCTGTGGGAAGTATCCTGATGGTAGGTAGCGGGGTGGTTTTTGCGGTGAGCAACAAGTGGTGGGTGTTGGTCATTGGAGGTGTAGTGGGCATTATCAGTCCAAAGTAGTATACCCTTCTTCCTGACTTGAAAGTTCTCCGCTGATCTATGGTGTGCCGAACAGTGGTCGTGAGATTGGCCCTTTTAGCGCTATCGAGGAATCTACACTCGCATATCTCACACCAGAGGAGATACGCAGTGATGTATTTGCTTGGTATGCGTTAATCGGTTCTGTTGGGGGAGCGCTGGGAAAGTTCGTCACCGGCTGGGTCGTCTCAATGCTCTTGGATTCGGGCTGGACGGATGTAAGCGCCTATAGGGCCATCTTTGCCGTGTATGCCACCGTTGGACTTTTGGCATTAGGAGTGGTGTGTTGTTTGAGTAGGGATGTAGAATTGGATATGAATCTTGAGGTCTTGGAAAGAGTCGAAGAAAGTCCGTTGTTAGAGGACGACGGCGATAGTGGAAGCAAATCGCCCAGTGCCATAGTGACGGAAGTTTCGACCATGGAGCCGGAGAAGACACTAGTTCCCAGCATCAGCAGAGAAAGTCGGTCTATTGTCTTGAGGCTCTGCATTTTATTTGCTGTAGATTCATTGGCTTCTGGTTTAGTACCTAGGTGAGTCCATCTCCTCACCGTATGGAGAATTCCAGCTGATGAACTCCTAGCTCCTGGGTTACCTATTTTTTCCATACCAAATTTGCACTCGCCCCCTCCTCCCTTGGGAATATCTTCTCGATCGCTGCAATTCTCTCCGCATCTTCTGCCTTGATAGCAGCATCACTCTCAAAACGGATCGGCTTAATTCGCACCATGGTCTTTACTCATCTACCATCTGCGATTGCCTTGTCCCTCATTCCTCTCGCACCAACCTTGCCACTGGCCATTTTCCTCCTTCTCTTCCGTTTTTCACTTGCCTCTATGGACATTGCTCCCAAGGCAGCGTTCCTATCGGCAGTGGTGCTTCCAAGGGAGCGAACTGCCGTCATGGGCTTGGTCAATGTAGTTAGGACAGGAAGTCAAGCTTTAGGTCCTCTCGTGACGGGAATGATGAGCCAATGGGGAAAAGGATGGGCTCCATTTGTGGCGGCGGGAATAATGAAAGCGGCATATGATCTTGGACTATTAGGTGCATTTTACACGTATAGAACGAGAGGGGGGAGTGAGAGCAGGGTCTAGGTTGCTGTAAAATATTCGCGATGAGAAACCTTGCAATGCTTGCATATTTGTGGGTCCGTGTTGCCAACCATCCCGGAACAAATATCTTGTCCGACATGCGGTTGAAAGAGGGCGTTTCTCTGCGAAAACTTCACGTTTCGCAGAATGTCGCTTGGGCGCTGGTGCATGGATCGATGCTTATCGCCATCAGCGTCACCGCTTGTTTCGCATCGGCAAGACGTACCGATTCAGCTCTAATTATCGTCTCAACTCCCGGCCACTCCATCCGTTCAGTGACATACGTCTAATCTTCTACGACAGATTGGAACAAGAGGGAAGGACGACCCACGAGTCTGGTCCTCAAACATCAGACGCGCCTTCGCAAGACTACGGTGTGGTACGTGCACCCTGTTCTGAGAACAACCTGGGAAACACACGGCTACGAGTACATGCACAGTGTGACTTCTAATATACAAGTACCAAGGTATATGCTGTGAGGGTGAGTACAGAGCTGCAGCAGCCACAGTCGTTTCTTCCTCACTTCTTTTCAACTTCCTGCCTTTTTCTTCCCTTCTTGAAAGATACCCAGTTGATTTGGGTTGGCGCTTTCCAATAATTGATTTTTCCAGCCCTTTTGTCTCACCTCTTACGTATCTCCCCCTCCACGGATTGCTCTCTTCCTCTTCGTTCAGAACACCGGTCAGTTTCAAGCAAAGCACGCAAAGATGGTCGATTACGACAACGTCTTGTTCAACGTGGCAGCGTTTATCAGCGGACTCTTCGTCTTGGAGTTCGGCGCCGATAAATTCATCGACAACACAGCCAAGGTCGCAACCCGCCTTCGCATTTCACCAATCTTGGTTGGGCTTCTGACAGCAGGCGCCGAGTGGGAAGAAGTACGCAAAAGACGTTGGAGAAGTAAAGAGAACCCTACTGACTCGAGTTATAGCTTGTGGTGGTGGTGGCAGCAATATCGCAAGGCCAATCCTCACTTGCAATTGGCAATGTTTTGGGATCCTCTATCTCGAACATCCTCGGCGCCTTCTCGCTGGGTCTTATCTTCTCCCCCACTACTATAACATTCGACCAAAGCTCGAAGATCTACACCACTATCCTCCTCATCCTGACGACGCTTTTCGCACTATTCATTCTGTTTTTCGAATCGTTGGGAAGAATTGGAGGAGCCGCACTCGTTGTTACCTTCGTGGGATATGTTGCGTCGATAGGATGGGCTATATACAAAGGCGTTGTTATACCCCCTGAGGACTCGGACTCAGACTCAGATAGCGATAGCGACAGCGACGATGATTCAGACGATGACGAACCTAAGGAGAAGGACGATATTGAGAAATGCCACTCACACTCGAGCAGCACAACTACACTGCAGGACGGGTCCCACACCCATACATACGGGAATGCTCCCTTAGCAAAAGAGATGTTCGACGACGTTGACCTTGCCGCCGAAAATCACATCATGACCCAACGCAAAGCGCCGCATTCAACCCTCTATCACGTTGCACACCTGATTGCCGGATTCCTCGCACTATCCCTCTCAGGATATGTCCTCTCGCACAGCATAAGTTCACTCGCTGATACTTTTTCCCTTTCTGGAACTACACTCGGAATCACGTTCCTCTCTTTTGCCACAACCCTGCCCGAGAAGTTAGTTGCTATCATGTCTGGATCAAAACAACAAGGAGGCATCATAGTTGCCAACACGGCGGGCTCAAATATTTTCTTAGTCACGTTGTGTGCTGGAGTTTTGTTCCTTGCTGGAGATTTAGAGATGCTTAAAGGAAGTGCGAATCCTTTCGACGTTCTCTCGATGTGGGTTTCTAGCTTACTGCTTTTTGGCGTTGTGATGCTAGGAGGGAGAAGATGGATGGGCTGGTCCTTGTTTGCTTTATATATTGTTTTCATCACTCTCGAGTTTGTAACTCAGAGGAAGTAGTCTCACCCTCTGACCCTATGGGTCGTTGTAGATATTTACTATACGATACGTATGACGAGGTGCTGGTAGAATTATGTCTCACAATTATCCAATGTTCAGCTAAATTCCGAGTGCGCGTCTAAGTTATAATGTAGCGAGGCCTTGAAGAAACATAATTTGTAGCTGGAGGTATTGTCGATTTGGATCATAAATGATTAAATATCCTCATATTCGAGGAGGTTCAAGATAACTAGAACAAAATCCCTGTCTTATTATCTAATCGCTTCTCAATCAACACTTTCTGAATAGCTTCCCAGTCCCTACATTTATGTGTAGCATTCGCTCCACTAAAGCCGTACTTCAGCTCACTTCCATCTTGCCCAAACTCAATTGCTGCATGGTCAAGAGTCGTATCTCCAGCACAGAGGATCCCCTGTCTTACTATTTTGGAATTTTATCAATACATTTTTGTACTCGAATGGAAATTTAAGGGCTAGTGGAGAAGAAGACGTACTGTAATCAAGACAATGATACTCATGTCCCGCACCAGCAAATCGAGATTTATCTCCCGCTTCGTACTTGATAATTACTTGCCTCAACACTGCCTATTCTTCTTATTAGCACACAAGTCCAACAACCATCGCCTGTGAGATACATGCCAAGCAATGCAACTGATGCGTCATAGAAACCGAATATATTTCCCCCTCCTGCGGATCATTTTCGATTTTCTTGCTCCTTGGCATAGCATACTTTCTCGGATATGGAACATTGAGAAATCCCGCTCCAACTAGACTTCATTAGCCCCAAGCACTGTCAATCATAAGGTGGAATAGAGCTCACGAGGCATCATCTCGTCCCAAATTTTATCACCCTTTTCGGATGTGTCTTCATACTCTGTTGGGAATTGGAATATGATATCCTTTTTGGGTACTATATGCCCGTCCTTAGCTACCCCTTTCCCCAACTACTGTTTTTAACACTCTGGGTACTCACTATCTCCAATAATCACCTGCGGATCCAACAATCCATCTTCCCTCCCCCCACTATTTGAATCCGTACCATTGTGTTTCGACCAACTGTCCCATTTCTGCCCAATTTTAAAGCCAGCAGCGAAACAGATCAACGCCAAAGCCAACAAACAGGTAAATATGCAAGCATTAGTTCCGTTCCAGGAGAAAAGGCTTCTCGAGCGCGTGCGAGTTTTTAAATCGGTGGGTATGTCGTTCTCGTCGAGGGGGACTGACGTGTAGATTTCGTGCGGCATGGTGGCTGCGTCATGCTGTCTGTCGTAGAATTGTCTGAAATGGAAAGTTTTGGGAGAATTTGGGAGAGGTGAGAGAGAGATAACGTGTTATTTTGTTGTATGGATTGTCACATTTATCCATGACGGCTGAAGGACCTGGAAGGAGACTCGAATGCATCACGTGCTGAGTGTTTCTCACTTGGAAGCATGGCACTAGAAAAGAAGCAGAAAAAGTACTGGAGTAGGGGTTGTTTTCATTTACTAGAAGTCTTATTAGCTTCCTCTTCCTCGGCAAGAAGTGACTGCATCTCCTGGTCTCCAAGCCAAGTCTTGACACTATCAATGACCTTATCTAATTCATCCCCGCCCTCCATTACATCATCTAAATTGTGAACACTCAGTCCGCTTCGATGATCTGTCACTCTCTGCTGTCCCCAATTGTATGTCCGGATCTTATTTTCTCGTCCCATCCTCGCAACACCTATTACGCCTCTTCGCAGCCTAGTTACTTCTTCCTCTCTTGCTTCTCGTCTAGCTTGAGCCAATTTGGCTCTCAGAACTTGCCATGCCTTTTCTCGATTCTTGTGTTGCGATCGCGAATCTTGCATGTTGACTACTGTATTCGTGGGAATATGCGTTAATCGAACGGCTGAATCCGTTGTGTTGACATGCTGTCCACCAGCCCCCCTGGCTCTCATAACATCTGTCCGCACATCTGTGGGATTGACATAGTAGTCGCTGTTTGGATCATTCAAGTCCGTCTCCCACATCTCCATGCCATCGCTTCCACTGGCTGGCAAGCTAGGCAGGACGAGAACACTGGCCGCGCTGGTGTGGGTTCGCCCTTTGCTTTCTGTAGCAGGAACTCGCTGTACTCGATGAACCCCAGCTTCACTGCGTAGTTGCCCGTACGCGCCTGCGCTCTCCACTTCCAGAATCGCTTCAGCTAGAGGAGGATCTCCACCGGTACCAGTGTCTCCATCGGCAGTCTCGTACTTCATAAGCGAGACACGGTAGTTTTTACGAGCACAATACGCTCTATACATCCGAAGAAGGTCCATTGCAAAAAGGGCAGCCTCTCCGCCTCCTGCCCCTGGCCGAATTTCAATCAGACACGGCATGTCTTCGAACGGATGTTTGGGCGTGAGAGAGGTAGCGAGGTTCTGGGATAACGTCTCTAGCGCTGTTTGTGTCACCGTTAGGTCTTCTGCTGCCAGCTCACGGAGCTCATCGTCGGTCGTGGGGTCTTGTATGAGCCAATGAAGCTCTTCCAGAGCTCGCTGGCTTTCCTCCCATTCTCGCAAGGCTTCGGTCACTCGCTTCAATTCGCCAATGCGTTTCTGGATCTTTACGTCGAAGGTTTCGGCGGTTTCCTCCGTCAGTCGATCGTGTTCTAAGGCCATATTTCGTGCTCGTGCGAGCAGGACGGGGGAGAAGGAGCCATGGCTGTCTGTATTGCTGTTAGAAAGTGCTGGGACGAGGAGAAAGAAGACGAGAACGACTTACTGGTGCTTGCGAATCGCGCCAATCGCCACCTACCGGGCTTCAGGTATGTGTTTATACATCGTCTGCAGATCCACGGCGCTCCAAACATCCTTCAGAAAAAACTAATTAGAGCTCTTTGCAAGCTTTCATCGAAGCTCAAAATTTGTCAGATTTCCAACAATTGCCCCTGTTGATAATGTACACCGCCTTCTGTTTCGAGCAATTCGTGACGTTTCTGCCATTTCGGCCCGCTGCTTGCCGCGGCCCTTACATGATTGCTGAGGGCATCCATACAACCTCACGATTTGCCGAGACCGGATCCAACCCCTCCAGGATTTATAACTGATCTTCTCGAGTGGCAAAAGTCGTCTCCTGATATTTATTCTGAAACATTTTTCTCGATCTAATGTTGGGAAGGTAGATACAACTCCAAAGGCCGTAAAAGCGGAAATTTACCAATTATTCGCAGGTACTTCCACAGCTACACACGGAACAAGATGCCTTTAAATTTAGAATCCGTCTTCCCGGCGACGGACCCAGAATTCATGTCTTTTCCTAGTAGGAGAAGTGTTGTCCACAGTACTCAGGGCATGATTGCATGTACCCAACCCTTGGCTGCAAGATGTGGTCTGAAGATTCTCGATGTTGGTGGAAATGCTGCTGTGAGTATCTTCCCACCCCACTTTCCAAAATTTCGTACTGATGGCGTTGTAGGATGCTGCAGTGGCTGTTGGTATGTTTGATTTTGCCATTGAATAACTATTCTGACAGGGAAATAGCTGCTGGATTAAATTTAACAGAACCAACTTCAACTGGAATTGGTGGTGATATGTTTTGTTTATATTACAGTGCCAAAACGAAAAAGATCGAAGCTATGAATGGATCAGGTCGTGCAGGGATGAAGTGCACCCTCGAAGCCATACGGGAAAGATCTTGGATTTAGAGATGGAGAAAAGGGGGAGATTTCACTTCGAAGTGTTCACGCTGTCACGGTCCCTGGAGCGGCTGCAGGATGGGTTGACACTGTTGAAAGGTTTGGCAGTGGAAAATTATCTATGGAGCAAATATTGGCACCTGCTATAGAATTAGCGGAGAGTGGTTTCCCAGTTTCTGAGTTGTCTTCTATAATGGTAGGTATCGCCCCCTATTCTGCTCAACTTTTATCTAACTGAGTTTGATAGTGGAGAAATGGGGAAAAAGAACTAAGAGAAGCATCACCCAATTACGCCGAGCTTTTAAAACCAGACTTAGCCGCCAAAGACGGACTGCGTGGTCCAAGACCAGGAGAAATCATGAAGAACCAAAACCTAGCAAACACCTTCAAAGCCCTTGCCAAAGACGGAAAGAAGGGCTTTTACACCGGAAGAATTGCAGAAGCCATCATAAAAGTTACGAAAGACCGAGGAGGGTTCCTCGAATTAGACGATTTAAAAAGGCACATGGAATTGGGCAGTGAGCCCGTTGATCCAATTTCGTATATCTGGAGGGGCCAAGGATATAGTGAGACGAAAACAAAATTTGTCGATGGGATTTCAGGCCAAGGAAGCAATGAAAACAACCATGGAGTTGAGGTCTGGGAGCATCCACCGAACGGGCAAGGAATCGTAGCATTAATGGCGTTGGGAATACTCGAAGCACTAGAAGAAACGGGAATGATTCCTCGATTCAAGCAAAGCGAACACAACTCAACAGCCTATCTCCACGCACTTATTGAATCTCTTCGAATAGCATTCGCAGATGCAAGTTGGTGGATAGCAGATCCCAACCAGTCGAAAGTTCCCACGGCGGGACTCCTTTCCAAAACCTATTTAGCTGAGCGAGCAAAATTATTCGATCCCGAAAAAGCTTCTGACAAAATTTACGACCATGGAAGCCCAGCACACAACCACAGTGACACGGTCTACTTCGCTGTCAGCGACAAGGAAGGAAACGCCATCTCATTTATCAACTCGAATTTTCACGGGTTCGGCTCCGGCATCGTCCCCAAAGGTTGCGGATTCGTGTTGCAAAACCGTGGAGGAAACTTCACTTTAATCCCAGGACATCCCAATGCAATTGCACCAGGAAAGCGGCCATATCATACTATTATTCCCGCCATGATCACGAACGTGCATGATGGGAGTTTACACTCCGTTTACGGCGTAATGGGTGGATTCATGCAGCCTCAAGGTCATGTTCAGGTG
The DNA here is from genome assembly GCA_013054445.1 of Cudoniella acicularis. NCBI lineage: Eukaryota > Fungi > Ascomycota > Leotiomycetes > Helotiales > Helotiaceae > Cudoniella > Cudoniella acicularis. Next base: position 43,816 of record JAAMPI010000128.1, read on the forward strand.
CTGCTCAATATGCTCGCATTCAAATATAACCCACAAGCAGCTTTGGATGCACCAAGGTTTTGTATTGGTGCCGAGTTCATTCCGGGCGATGGAAATGGGAGGAAAGTGTTCCTTGAAGAGGGGATCAGTGAAGAGGTTTGTGTGAAGCTGAAAGCTATGGGTCATCAGACGCAGATGGTTAGGGGCTATGCCAGAGGTGTGTTTGGGAGAGGTCAACTTATACGGAGTCATGTTGAGGATGGGGTTACGGTTTATTCCGCGGGTAGTGATCCACGAGGGGATGGAGCTGCTTACCCTGGTTAGGATATCGATCAATTTCAAGTATTTAGAGGCGTTGAGACTAACTTAGTGGTTATCACGTAAGAGTTGAAGTTCGCTCATTATATCTTGGAAGCCAGTATGGAACCCACGCTTTCATTACTCGAGGAGCCATGGTGGGGTACCGCTTCAGATAATAAGACGACACTCGACTCTAAGATGCGTAATATTATCTAATGGGGACAGAAACAAGCCTGCATTCAGAAGACCTAGCAATAATCAAGCAAGTTAACAGTAACAAATCCAGTATTCATTCTCCTTTCTCCTTCTCCCTTCTCAGCCCATACAACACTCTCAAGCACTCGACACAACCCTACACCATCTTCTCATCATAAGCATCCCTTCCAGTCAACTCTCACATTTCCCTCTCGCAACCTCCCTCCTTCCTATGCCATCTCCTAAGCAGTATCTCGAGACTTTCTCCCGTAACTCCCAACTGTTCAATCGAGGCTTTGCTAGGACCGTCGGATTAAGGGAAATAAACAAACTATTCAAAAGCATGGTAGCAGGTAGCAGATCGCAACAGGTAGCGTCTTGAGATTTAAGATAGAAGGTAGGATAAAACCCGGTTGTAGAAGATAGGCCCCTCGTCGAAGGAATAGAGCGAATAGGGAATAAGGAGCCGGACTTGGAAATGGTCGGGCGACGGGCAGCCGATGAAGAAGGGTTTGTAACACCGTAGAATGAAGAAACAGGCACTTGTTACTACTACGCAGGCAAAAACTACCAAAGATATCACAGTCAAGGAGTCGTAAAAGCCCAGTGATGTTGTCTTGTCTAAAGGCCTCAATTGGTTGAGGAAGCTAAAGTTCCGCGCATCTAAAATACAGCTTGCCGACGTGTAAACTGGTGTTACCGGACGTAAAGCCTTCGCAGACTTGAATTCTCATTCGTACTTCCATGTCATCATCTCACCTCCTATTATTGAGATGATAAAAGCCCGAAACGCCGCCAATGTTGGTAGAGCATCCCCTTTTTTGTGTTGATACAGCCAAGGAAGCAAAGATCCATCCATGCAAATAGCAACGCCCAGTATGCGGTCGAGGACTATTCCCCCGTAAAATACATTGTACAGAAAAGAAAATGTATGCAGGAAAGGTTCGTGACTTTGGGTATCACAGCCTTCATAAAGCGCCGTCAATCGCAACTGAACAAAAGAGAGTGTCGTTGTAGATAGGGTTGCTAAGTCGTTCAAGAGAGATGCCGCAGTCGACGTCAAGAGAGCACAAGGATGCAGAACCTAGTTGTGAAGAAAGGTGCACTTGGCTCCCTTCGCACACTTCCCTTCACGATAGAATCTGCAAGGTCTCTTTTTGCCCAAGTACTCACCATTCTCGTCGAAGGGTGGCTCCCCCTTATTGCTAGTATTGCCACCATTCCATTCCTTCATCTCATATCCCCTTTGTTTCGCCTTGGAATTAGAGTTTTCTTGAGATCTGTTGCCCTTTGAAGGTGAATTGTTGTCATTCCATGTCTCCTCCCATCTTGCATCTTGATTTTGACTCGCAAAAGCCTGGGCTTGGACCTGAGCCTGGACTTGAGCCTGAACTTGAGCCTGGGCTGCGGCGTTCGCGGCCCAAGAATTGTAGTCGAACTGCTGAGACGCATTGTTGACATCGGCACTGCTGTAGCCGGCAAGAAGACCCTGCACCTGCTGAGCAGCATCGATGGGAGCTGCAGGAACTGAGGGCATGCTTGGAGCCGGTTGTTGGTACATTGGAAACTGTTGCTGGGGTGCAAGCATTGGTGGTGGTTGGAAGCGAGCTGACTCCATTTGTGCCATTCGTTCATCAGCTTCTCTCTTTTCCTTGATAGCCTTGTCTCGGTTGTAGCCTTCCCACCACTCGGTCCGACGCGCCTCATTCGTCTGCCATTCAGGTGGCTCTGTTGGCGGAAATGGTTTGCCCTTAAGGGATTCAACGATGCGAAGAATGTTTTGGTATTGATTCGGATCCATGACAAAGGCGGGTGGTTTGACCTGTTGCTGGGGTTGCGAAGGCTGAGAAGGTTGTTGAGCAGGTTGTCCAAGTTGTTGTAGAATGGAATTTATGCTAGCCGAAGCGGAACCCGCACTGCCTTGATTCTGCGATTTTTGCTCCTCCAAACGCCGCGCGAAGATCTGAGAAGCATACTCTGGATCATATTGATTAAGCTCATGTAGTCTTTGAACCAGCCACGGCTCAGTTGGCTCTTTCAACAAACGTTCTGACTGTGTTGATCCTGGCCCATCTGCCTGCGGAAGGTGAATTGATTGTTGTGGTGGTTCCTTTGGAGACGGGGGTATATCATCTGGATCTGTATATATGACCATGAGTTCCAATCCTTCACGTCGCTCTTGTACCTGCTGTTCTGGCGTCATGAAAGTTAAATCACCTCCTCGAGTAATATACTTGGGACCGAACAGTGTTGCTTTGTCAAGATCGCTGAAATCAATTTCAATGAGCGGTGGATAAGGCCGATCTTCAATCTCGCCAGACGGATTGTCGTCGTCGTCGTCAATTGTTTCCAAGACACGTCGTTTGTGCATCATACCCTCACTGCGATCATCATGGGCATCTCGAAGCATATCATCTTGCCGACCTTCATCCTCCGCTTGCTCGTGCTTAAACAACCTGATCTCTTCCAGCTCTGTTCCCTCCTTAAATTTGACCCGCAAGTGGCGACGACTCTCTTTTCTCTCACGGCGAGCCTTCTCCTCGGGAGTCTCAGGAGCACGAGCTGGAGCCTCAGGAGCTTTAGGGGGTTCTGGTGGTTTGGCAATACTTGCAAGAAGAGCCCCCAACCTAGATTCTGCAGGTGGAGATGGTTCACGCTTCTTAACAATAGGTTTTGGAGCGGGTTTTGAAGCAATTCCAAGCAGGTTGCCTCGCTTGGGTGGTGGTGGTTTGGATACTGCAGGTGTGCCGGAAGAATCTGAAGCAACCCGCTTGTTTGGCTTCCCATTTGCACTGTCGCCTTCGTGCGGTCTTTTTGCAGGATTCGTGGGGCCAGCTTTGTTCGCATCCGTAGCTCGAAGTCTGGCTTGCTCAATCTTTGCCAGAACCTTCTTCTGCTCTTCTGCCTTGGCAACGTCCTTTTTGGCCTTGGCAGCCCTCTCCTTGGCATCCGTTGTGTTGGCAAGAATCGCAGCAACGTCCTTTTTAATGTTCTCGTCACCCTTCTTGTTCCATCTTTTCGTGATGCTGTCAAACTTAAGTCTTTTCAACAAATCATCAGTCATAGTTTGAAACTTAGCAAGTAAACTAAAGACTGCCCGAGGGAGTTTTCCCTGGTAGTCATCAATTTTGATGCATTCAATCAAAGTTGTTGTTAGCCCGTTCACAAGTCTATGGTGACCTCCCAAATTTTCTACTATCGCACCATAGCCATGGCGATTAGCAGCATCTATAGTTTGGAAGAATGCTTCGAGCAGAACATTACGCTCATTTTTAAGCTTCGAAGACTCTGCTGGACGAGAAGATGCATCATCCAAAGCCTTGGAGTTTGACTTTAATTTTGTCCGCAGATTGATCACAAAGTTACCATACTCTTCAATGGCGGCTTTGACAACATCGGCGCTTGGACTTGAGTTAGGGTCCTTCCAGATTATACCAATAGCATCCCAGTGATATTGAGCAGGTACATCGTTAACCGGACGCGATGGCCCGCGAACCTAGCAATAGACGCATTAGCTTAACCGCTCAACTTCAGCCTTGTCGCGCCACCTTTGTGCGAAGTTGAAATAGATCGGGATTGCGATACCGCACCGCATTGTGATACGGATACTTATAGTCGATATTACCGCGTGAGAATGTCAGCTTACCTCACTTATGTCCATGACTGGCATTTCGTCCTCCTCGTACTCAGATTCTTCCTCTGAACTCGTTTCTTCCTCGGAGGAACTTGTCTCCGTGGGCGTTGATGGTTGTTTGACCGCCGCACTTATGGTGCCATCTTCACGTAGACTAGTTATCTTCGCGGGTGCGGGTTTAGCGCCTTGACTTGTTCCCTTCCATTTACTGGAGGAAGGTTTGGGGGGTTTAGATTTGCGATCTCTCTTGGCAGAGATGCGTGCGGGTGTTAAAGAACCTAAGCGAGAAGTAAATAGCTGCGACTCCCCGCACTAAAGTTGAGAAGAAAAATTTGACACTTACGCGACGAGTCAAAACCAGGGACGAGCTCTCTCCCACTCCTAGCCTTTCGAGGATGGTATTTAGGAATTGTATCTGTGGATCCAAGAGTGTCAGTAATACGCACGCGCGCATTAGGGATAAATCTAAAGGGAAGGTGGTCACTGACTTTTAAGATTGAATGTAACTTCAATTGGGGTGTCGTCAAAGGCGATGAAAGGTGCATGGTCAAGTCGTGGCCGAGGTGAACTATTGTTGGCTTCATAGAGTTCCGGATGGGTCATCCTCAATGTGCTATCAACCTTGGTTGGTTTATTCTGCTGGGTGTTCTGCTGGACGTTTTGCTGAACACGCGGAGGATTTGGGGGAGCATCAACGATCTGCTTCTTGATAGCATTGACATTGACATTGGCACTGACACTAGGCTTGGGCTCATTATCTCGTGCTTCCGCTGGCAAGGTTGGGTATCGAACAGGACTCGCTACGTTACGTTGGAGCTGTCCGTTCTGAGCACCAGGGTTAAAGTAAACGGCGGAGTGATCCTGGGGCCGTGGATTGAAGTTATTCAAGACCCCATTAGGCGCCTGTTGCTGGAACGCATTTGATATGGGACCCCGATTCATAGGTTGGTTGGAAGCCATGGCGTACTGGAGGTATTCAGGTGAGATGGTGGCGGCGGGAGCAACAGAGAAGGAGCTCCCCTGGCTCTGGTATGCACCCGAGCTCTGCAAGGAAGGATCAACACTAGACGATGTTTGGCCGAACATGTCGGAAGGCCTGGTGTGCTGCTGATACTGCGGAGCATAAGGAGAATTTGAATAATTCAATGAAGGATAGGTCGGCTGTTGCGAAAGGTCGAAATGCTCATAGGCCGGTTGGGCAGTTGTATAGCGGGAGTAGATGTCTTGCGGAGGGTGCGATTGCTGTGTATACAAATACTGGTCGCCCGCAGGGCTAGGCCAGCCAGTATTATTTATGATCTCATCATATCCATTATCTTCCTGGATGTACCCATGGCCATTATTCCCATCCATCTCGTCGTGGCCGGCGAGTTTGAGATTGAATTATCACGTGATGACGAAGTCAAAAGGGGATTGATTATTTTGAAGTTGCGAGTGCAGCGATTAATCGACAAGGAGGAGTGGTGTGGGTGGAGACAAAAAGCGGCTGTGATTATCGAGGGACCGCAACGCCGAATGGCGAGGCGTGATTGGATGCTAAACGAGAAATGTGAATCAGCCTGAGCCTTCGAGTTGCCGCCCCTGCCTGGTCTTTGAGAGTCGGCGCCGGGCGCAAACAGAGCAGCGCAAGTGAGAAAGCACCAAGGAAAACAAGAAATGCAGATGTTGTCGTCTCCGTCGTCGTGGCCACCAGCGTTGAAGCAAACGCGCAGCAGTGATGTTACGCCTTGCTGTTCAGATAATTCTGTATCTGGCCTGTGTATGCCCCAAGGTCCAGCTAACCGGCACCGTAGTCCTTAGAGCCACAGGACCTGACACTCGTCGCAACGCGACCCCTTCCCAAGGTGTGTAGCCTGCAGGACAGCAGGACAGCCAAAAGACTGCTAGCAGACAGACAGACAGACAGCTTAATCGCGTGGCCTGCAAGTATTTGCGCTCTACCCGTCCTCCCCAAGTGCTGGAGCAGAAGCGCGAGCTTATGTCTAGACAAATTGAGAGGTGTAAGGGGGTAGGGGGTAGCAATTTGTGTGGCGGTGTTGTACTTTCGCCCTCTTTCTCCCTGAAGGCACGCGCAGTATGAAGTGTTAAGGTGTCACCGTACCCGTTCTAAGGCAAGCTCTTCCACGAGCGATCAACCCCTTCAGCCCGATTCACTTAGTTGTTCAGTTCATTTGTACGATCATTTGTATCTGTTAAGGATCGAGGCCATGACAGCCGGTAAGGGGAACTTGGTGTTGGCAATTGAAGATGGAGATGAAGGAGGAGGTGTCGTGGAAGAGAGAAGAAAGAAGCGCCGTCGGAAAACAGCAGCGAGTTGGCTGGTTTGGCGCTAGGCCTGCTTAGTCATAGCACCGAGCGGCCGACTGCCCTGAGGTTCCAGGTCGGACAGCTTGAGCAATCGAAATTCAGAATGTGATGATTAAATTCCACTGAACGAGATCTGTCCTAAACCCCTCCACGCCTACAACTCCTACAACGGCATCGCAACTCGGTGAATGGTTGTATGCAATTGTCTCGACACTCTGGCTGATTTGCAGCCTGCCAAATCCTCTCCGTAACCATGGCTACAAGCCACAATTCGTTGCGAGATCGCCAAATCAGTATTAACCCACAGCTCTTTTTGGAAATACAACAGCTAATTTTAATCACAGGGTCGATTGAGCGCATGCTAAATTTGAATCACGAAGCTGAGGAATCTGCCAATGGCCACGATGACCACCATGGTCTAGTAGTTCCGTCTGCGCCTATACTTAATGCGGATGGAGATCCCATCTGGAAAGTGCTCGTCTTTGATGATTTAGGACGAGATGTGATAAGCAGTGTTTTACGAGTTAATGATCTGCGGACTTGGGGAGTTACGATGCATATGTGAGTCTGGAGTTTGCAGTAGGAAGCATTGGCCTGCAAAATAATGGCTGAACCAGTTAGGCACATAACATCTGCGCGCCATCCTATACCTGATGTCCCTGTTTTATATCTAGTCGAGCCAACATCTTCAAATCTTCATGCTATAACCAGCGACCTTTCCCGGGGGCTTTATTCCCCCGCATACATAAACTTTCTATCTTCAATACAGCGGCCTTTACTTGAAGACTTTGCGAGACAAACTGCAGAAGCTGGAACCTCTGAAAGCATTGCACAATTTTACGACCAATATCTGAACTTTATCGTTGGAGAGCCGGATCTATTTAGCCTGGGAATGAGGAAAGAAAACACATATTGGGCATTAAATAGTGCACGAACGAAGGACGAAGAGTTAGATCACGTAATAGACAGGATTGTGAGCGGACTATTCAGTGTAATGGCCACTATGGGTATGGAAGTCCTTCTACGAGCGTTGAAATTACTTTGCTGACTTCTTTCAGCTGTTATGCCAATAATACGCTGCCCGAAAGGTGCGGCAGCAGAAATGATTGCAGCAAAACTCGACCGAAAGCTTCGAGACCATATCTTGAATTCGAAGGACAACTTATTCTCTGCACCATCAAATCGATCCACATCTACAGCACCCTTATCTCGGCCTGTACTTATTATATTGGACCGAAATGTAGATCTGATACCCATGCTTTCACATTCCTGGACCTACCAATCACTTGTACACGATGTTCTAAATATGAAGCTTAATCGAATTACTGTCGAAACCCCCATCGACGAGGAAAACCCCGCAAAAGGATCTACGAAGAAAGCCTATGATCTCACATCCACTGACTTCTTTTGGGGCAAGAACGCCAGTGTCCCTTTTCCACAAGTTGCGGAGGATATCGATGCCGAGTTGATGCGTTATAAAGACGATGCGGCTGAAGTTACGAAGAAGACTGGAGTGAACTCGATAGAAGATCTTCAAAATGATACCAGCGCCTCTGCGCAACACCTAAAAGCCGCCATTACCCTCCTCCCTGAACTCCGAGAACGAAAAGCGGTTCTTGATATGCATATGAACATTTTAGCTGGTTTGTTGACTGGCATCAAGAACCGACAGCTTGACAACTACTTCCAAATGGAAGAGAATATCATGAAGCAGACCAAGGCACAGATGCTAGAGGTCTTGAGCGATGGAGATAAAGGCAAAGAGCCAATGGACAAATTGAGATTGTTTATTATTTGGTTCTTGAGCACGGAGCAAGATGTGTCAAGGGCGGAAATGGAGAAATTTGAAGAGTCTTTGAAAAATGCTGGTGCAGACATCACTTCCCTGGCATATGTCAAACAGTAAGAACCCAATATTCTTTTCAGACACAAGCTGATCACCCCACAGAGTTCGCGCAACAACCCGCATGACAATGATGACTTCCGCTCCCTCCCAAACTACCCAACAATCCTCAACATCCACTCAACTCTTCGGTGGCTTCAGTAGCATTTCCTCCCGTCTAACCTCATCCCTCAAAGAATCCGGCGTAGGAGCCAACTTTGAAAACCTCATCTCAGGCGTCAAGAATTTCCTTCCCGCAAACCGCGACCTGACCGTGACTAAAATCACAGAATCAATTATGGACCCGGCGGGAGCGAGCAGCAGCGCTATTGCAAAGACAGAGAACTACCTATATTTTGACCCCAGGAGCGCGAACGCGAGGGGCACAATGCCACCACCGAGCGCTGCAAGAAAGGGCGAACAGATGCCGGGTAGCCTGGGTGCCCATGCTCCAGGTACTGGAGCCACATTTGGACAGCGGCGGCAGGGTTTTAGCGAGGCGATTGTTTTCACTGTTGGAGGTGGCAGCATGGATGAGTATGGCAATTTACAAGAATGGGCGAAGCGAACCGGTGCTGGTGGCAGCGGTGCAGAAAAGGGCGCTGGAAGGAGGAGAGTTATGTATGGGAGCACAGAACTCGTTAATGCGGAAGACTTCCTGAAGCTCGAGTTGGAGAAGTTGGGAAATGAGGCCGCTTCGTAATTTTAGAAAGAATCAAAGGAAGCAATTCAGAAGAATCCGTGTTTTTGTTTAATTGACTTCATTTGATGAGGGGGTATATGATGACGTTTCTGCTTCTGCTGCTGCTGCCCGGCAAGCCTTCATGCTGTTGCAAACCCTTCTAAAGGGGTACATGCGGAACAAAATCCAATGCTCTCCCGCCAGGGCATCTCATAAAATCCAATACCTGTAACGCATAAAAGGAAAAAAAGACGCTATACAATAAACAACACATGAAGAGCATTTCCTGCAACGCTCATTGTGATGATGATGCAGCTGACTACCGTCGACGACGACAAATATACAAGCAGTATGCCTCCCATACTTGATACCCATTAGAAGATCCTTAAACTCCTCGGAACATCCGCACAATTAAGAACCACATGGCACCAATGAACTTGAAAATCGACAGGCCAGCCACAGACCATAGAACGACTGCCATGTAGATTGTGCTCTTCTGAGTTTCGTTCGAGGTGGGATCGACTCTATCCAAGCCAGCAGTACTAAGAACGGTTGCGCATAGTCCGAAATTGCAAACAAGCCAGAAGATGACGACACGGGAACGGAAACCTTTGTAGTAATCCTCTTGCTTTTCACTGGGTGAAATTTCGCGCGTCTCCGGTGGAGCTTTAATCACGAACTTCTTCATTTCGGCTTCGTATTGGGCGTTAAGATCACCATCATCAGTGGGAATGTTGACGTCGACTTTGCCACCAGGTTTGAGGTTTGCGGAGGGCAGCTTCTCGGCTTTGTCATCTCCCTTGGTGCCCCAGGTAATATCGTGGGTATTGCAGAATGCATATACATTGAGAATGTTGATGTAGGACGGGGTGAGCAATAGATATTGGATGAATGAGGTGAACATATGCCATGGATCGAAGAAAAGGAATGATACGACGAACCAGAGCACGTAGGTCGAGGCGAGGGAGATGATGAGTGTGTAGAAGATCGAGTTCTTAAAGATATCTGTCCAGGTGAACCCAGCCGTGTCAATTACGCTTCTGACTGCATTTACAGTGATAAAAATCGAGGCGAACATTAGATACCTATCATTAGATTAGCACATGATTATGATATGGTGCAGCGCACCGGGGTAACTTACACCATGATAACCGCCCAGAAATAAACCATGGACATGTATGCAAAGTTAGATCCTTGAGGACGATTACCCAGTGCCAGAACGAAACAGGTCAGGAGTGTGAATAGATAGAGCCATTCGAAAACGACCCCAAGAATAACCCCAACGTTCCCGAGAAGATTGTCGCCGCCAAGAGAAGTGGTGAGAATATGGAAAACCAGGAAGAAGTTGCCGAGAGCGAACCAGGCGAAAATCATGTTGATAGTTTGGAAGATAAACTCGACCAAGAACATGAGTTTTCGAAAGAAGCTATGGTCGCTTCGGAAAAGTTGATAGAAATGTGCCAAGGCGTAAATGGCGGCGAAGAAACTACCGTTCAACCATCTTCGTCGTTGCAAGATAAGTTCGGCCATTGTATCAGGCACATCAGTTTCCCCAGTAGCACTCTTCACATATTGGAGAATCCAATGACAATTCCGTTTTGAGACTAGTTCAAAACAGAGAATACGATCCTCGGCAAGATACATGTTGGCAGTGAAAATGCCAGCATTAGCGCCATGCATCTTTTCACCAGCAAAGTATTTTTCCAGAGGTCCATTTCCAGCCTTGTCGTTTTGCAAAGCGACATAACGATAAGCAGAGAAGGCACCTGGCAGCACTGAAATGAAACCAAAAGCGGATTCCAATGGCTTATCCAGAATGTTGCTCATCTTGTACTCGAAATTCTGAGTTGCAATCAAGGGGTTGACGAGATTCCTGCCTCCGGGTCCCAACATGGCTTTGATTTCCCCACAAGCGCCGGCACACATGGGCTCCAGATCGAAAGCTTTCCATAAATGGTAGATCGAGTCTTTTCCAGGTTTGGTACCCGCGTCAATTAAAACACAGATATTTGGATCCAAGACCCGTCCAAAGGCCTGGAAAAACCATCTGTGAGAATTGATCTTTTTCTGATTCTTTTCTTTGAGACAGAAGAGCATTTGAACCGGTTGCTGTTTGGGTCGTAATTCGACGACATCTTTCTTGACTGATATTGAGACTTGAGTCGTGTACTCGTAAATATGTGCTGTGACGTCTTTGCCATTGACCTTCTGCTTCGCAATACCATCTTGGTAGACACCCATACCAGCCAAGACAGCTCTGGTTCTTGGGTTGATCTTGGCACGACCATCACTCACCACACAAACCACAATTTTCTTCCAAGCATCCTTACCCCAGGTCTTGCTGTCCTTGCGCGAGCACATGTACTCAATATTTTTGAAAACACCACTCATGGTCCTGGCAAAAAGTACATCATCCTCGTTATACATGGTAACAACGATAAAAAGTTCAGTATGCCGAGGTTTGGCAAACAGCTTTTGACGCAAAGTAAATCGTTCCTCGAAAAATTCGCTTGGATCGCAAGTCGCTGCGGAATATCGCATATGCGTGAATTCATCTCGCTCTGGGGGTTGAGCATGCGGCACCTGGTTCAAGAGCTTTGGTGGAATGGGGCAGTCCAACACAAGATTGCCATTGAACAATTGGACTTCTTTCACAGTCTTATATCTTCGGATACCAGGACCAGGCGTTGGTGTTGGTGAAATAACGGTACTTGAGGTTCCATCGTAGTCTTTGTATTCTGGGTGACTATGAGGATCCGGTCCATAGCCTGTGTCATTAAGTATGGGTCGCTGATCCTCATGTTCATAGTAGCCTGGCTCGGGATTCGATGGAAACGTTGTCAAAGGATGCTCTTCATGGGGAGAAGGCTGATAAGGGGGCTGGTAGTAGGCATCATGATGCTGTTGTGGATTTATTGCATAGTCTTGGGTGTAGTTGTGATCTGGGTTGAGGGGATGATGTTGTTCGAATTCCTCGTTGTGCCCGTACGAATTGTTGATGTTTTCTACCGAGTACTAAAGGAAGACGTCTAGTCAGAGCCTGAACTATGCTTGATCCCTTATTTTCTGCAGCCATAAAAAACGACGTACCGTAGGTTGTGCCTGCAACCGATCACTGGGTGTATATCTTCCAGGGCCCATAGGAATCTCTAAATTATGCGCTGGCGGAGCAGGAGAGCCGCCAGGTCTTCCATAACCTGGATCTTCGAGTTGATATCCTTGATGCGCTGGATGGCCCGGTGAGGGCGTTCTCCCTGGGCGGTTTGCCATGTCGTAATACCCCTCTTGATGGCCTTGGCCAGGTCGTTCTAAGTGGAATAGATGTCAGAATGATATTGTTGAAGGTAAAGAGTATCAGGCTCTGGGTGAAGAGTGCTCGAGAAAGCTTCTGTACTATGCAGGAGCAGGAGGAGGGTGTTTGAGAAGGGCAAGGCTCTATTCATAGAGACTCTGTGCGCTGCGCCAATGATGATGTGGGCGCAAAGGCTGAGCCGAGGAGTCAAGCAGAAAGTTCAAGTGGAACACATTCACCGAAAAGTGGCGTAGAGCTCTGAATGAAAGTCTTGGGGAGATGTCTGTATATATCCAGGAAATTCAGGGACGTACCTAACCGGTTATAGGACATGGTTTTGATTCCCAGATTTCAGTGGGGTTTGCGCTGTCCTGTATATCTGGCTGTGTGGAGACACTGGTGGGAGTCCAACTTCAAAAGAAGTGAACCCAAGTGATTCCTGGATGGGGGGAGAAGGGGGAATGCGCATGCGGCAATCTACGTGATGCGATGAAGTGCGCACCAGCGTGAGCGTTAAGGATTTGTTGGACGGCGGGCAGAGCTGGAGGTTGGATTTGGGAGGACTGGAAGCGGCGTCGAATGCGCCGAAAGGACTGAGAGCGCTGCGATTAGGCCTGAGTTCGTGGTGGAGGAGGTGGTGGTGATGCTCCCGAGTCCTTAATGCCAGGTGCAAGAGACCCGTTTCAGGCGAATTTGCGGAGGGTCAACAAGGGTTGCGCCTGCGTGTTCCCACAGTGATCTAGTGCCAAGCCAAGCTGCCGTTTCAGATGGTTGAATCCAAATATGAATGTTCAGACCGCCGTTACTGATCAGATATCTTCTAAACGGTGACGTGAAAAGTTAAAGGACCACGAGAGGAGAAGCTGTAAAATCTTCAAGAGGCTTTGGAAATTCCCACGCAAGCCCATCGGGTCTCTTCTGGGTCGCGGTCGTGAAGCCAGCCTTGAAGCGAAGCGTCCGCTTTGTGCTCAAAATAGCAAATCCCCTAGGGCGCAACGTTAGGGAGCCACGCCACAACGACACGAAGCCAAACACACTAGCCACAGGTCCAATCAGCGCTGTGGCTGCATCATCTCCCGGGCTGTGGATGCACTGGGTGCGCTAGGTGCACTGGGTGTGCTGCAGAGTCGTTGAGGCTGTGCTGCGAGTTCGAGCTGATCTGCCGTAACGCCAAGACACTGCGGGCAGACATCGTGGGCAGATCTCGAGGTCAAGGCCGTCAACCGATGATACGGGTACACTGCTCGCCGAAGCGCATCATCACCATCACCGTGGAGAATCGTATTCCATGCGCTATGGCATCCGAACCTGGTGCTCTATTCGCCTAGAAGAAGCCTCCAAGTCCAACCGCCAACTTCCAACTTCCAACTTCCAAGTTCCAACACCGTTCACACGTGCTACGCCTCCCGAGTGCGAGATTTCACACACCCACGTCTACCTCATGCCTTGCGAGTGCCACGCTCTTGAGACACCCCCATGAGCTTGGGTATAACCTTCTTCTCCCTGCACTTTTTAAATCTATGAGGTGTCTACCCCAGGTCTCCAACGCTTCAACTCCAACCAGCATCTTTTATTAAGCCTTTGCCTCTGGGAACGTATCTTTCAAAAAGTTCTTCGAAAATCTCGTACACTGCTCATAGGCTATTTCAAACCCGTCTCTACCACCATAATACGGGTCGTCAACTTCCTCAGCCCTCTTCTTCCCAGCAAACTCGCCAAACAGCATGACCTTGGCTTTGCCACCTGCCCGCTGATGAATTCTTTGAAGGTCTCGAAGGTTGTCTCGGTCCTGTGGTAAACCCAAGTCAGAAGTACTCGAGACAAACATGGGATAAGCTCGAGAGATATGATTCAAGGACTGTGGAATAGGTCTCGAAGTGTTAAATTGCATTCACAGTCCATAATTGACCTGATGGTTTAGGAAGTTCACACCGACCATTGCAAAAATGAAGTCAAAACGTTGAAAGTCCGAAACATGGATCTGAGAGGCGGTTAGCCATGAAAAGAGTGATGTTTTCCATCGATGTTCTACTTGCCTTCCGAGCCGCATGGTCGTAATCCGTAATTCCATTGTCCTCAAGAGTTGACATTGTCCTTGAATCAGGGCTTGAGCCGGTATGATAAGCCCCAGTTCCACAAGAGTCTACCTCAGAGACCAGAGCCTTGTATGGTGGCTTCGAGACAATAGACCTGAAGATGCCTTCGGCCATTGTTGAACGGCAGATGTTTCCCAGGCATACAAACAGAATAGAGATTTGATCCTCGGCCATTTCTGTGATTGTTGCTCACGTGCAAGCTGTTTCGAGAACGGAAGCTCAACGGCTGGTGTTGTTAGAAAGTTCCAGTTGCGGCATAGGTTGTTGGTGGTTGACCTTACGGGGAGCCGCGAACGCCCAATGTGCAACTACTTTTACTTGGCAATGGCCTGGTCCACAAGCAAAATTACTCAGCTGGGGGCGCTTCCGTAGGCACAATTTTGAATAGAAAATAATTTCCCGTTCCTTTTATTTTTGCTTACATCAGACAACAAATTGATGATTTCGGTACCTTGGTTCCGAATGCTTAAGGTTAGGACAATTAAGGCTTGATATTGCGCATGCTAATGGGGGATCAAGAGTCTCTTTACTCGGGTATGATAAGCGAGCCCGCGAGGGTGGAAGTTTTCCACATGAGAACTCCTGGTGGAACACTACAACACCATATCTCCTCCACTAAAAGTATGGATCACCAAGCTGTCTACCCCGAGGTCTATACTGATGCAAAACACATTCTTTCTATCTCGTTTAGTCCAACCTCGGAGCTGCGCAACTCGCTATGATCCCAATCCAAACTGGCACTGTCGTCACTCGAGCGCGAATTCCATGGGCGAACATCGAGCAGCTTCATGGACGGGTCGTCTAACGTTTTGCTCAACCATCATACCCCTCACTCTGCATCTGAAGAGATTCCCCACCATCATGAGTAATTGCAGTAGCCGCGCTTCTGCGATTCGTTACCCTCCAAATTTCTGCATGGAGAGGGCGGCCTCAGCTCATCTCGCGTGGCATGGTATGCACTCTTTTATATACATATAGAGCTCCCGTTATTATCCACATTGTACTCTTTGGGAATTGGGCAACGCCTCCCCGCAATAATTTTGACCTTTTTTGGGCGCACAATACTTTGTGTTCCATAGAGCTGGGGTTATTGCATCTAGCCTAATGTCACAAATTAAGAGGCTGTCGCCACAGTCCCGGATAGTCAAATCTATTCATGTACCTCCGTTCAACCTTCTTATCGACTTGCGTGTACCGCAGGGCACAGGTTTTAATTGTGCAAGGCAGAAATTGAGAACTATATTGAGGAAGTCCCTCTTTCTTGGTCTTGTCAAGGTTATCTGCATCACCAGTTTCTTTCCTGGTAAGTGACGCTTCTCAGTTGGTTGAGACTTCACCAGCATAGCTTCAACCCAACACAACCGCTTTGTGCTAGTGCTTGTTTCTTGGCCTCTCCACCAGCCATACATATACAATGCATTCCCTTTCGATTTTGACCGTTTTGGTCACGGCAATTGGAAGCGCAGTAGCACCTAATCCTGCTACCTTCATCTCTCGAGACCCTTCGGCTTTGACGGTCTTCGAGTCACTCCGCGAGACACCCCAAGGATGGACCAAGTTGGAGAAACCAAATCCTGCCAAACGTCTTCGGCTGCGCATTGCTCTTCAGGAACCAGATCACGAGCTTTTCGAGAAGACTCTCTTCGCAGTATCGGACCCGAAACACTCTAGCTACGGCCAGCATCTGAAGCGCGAGGAAGTGAAAGCTCTTGTTAAACCAAGAGATGAATCAACGGAAACGGTTCTCTCTTGGTTGCGGATTTCCGGCATTTCAGAGTCTGATATTGATAACGATGGGGAATGGATTAATTTCTATGTCCCTGTTTCCAAGGCCGAGGAGATTCTAAATACTACTTTCAATTACTGGGCACGGGATGGAGACAAGCCCAATATCAAAGAAATCCGGTCAATGCAATACTCCGTACCTCTCAGCGTTTCTTCACATATCGTCATGATTCAACCCACCACCAGATTCGGCCAAATAATGGCAGAACGAAGCACCGCTTTCATCGTATCGCACGCCGCTCCTTCAACTCAAGATTCAGCGGTAGCTGTCCCTTCTCTCAAATTGGACCCGTCTTGCCAAACAGTCATTACTCCGGAATGTCTCCGCGCAATGTACAACGTTGGAGACTACATGGCTGACTCCCGAGCTGGCTCCTTATTTGGAGTCTGCGGATATCTCCAAGAATATGCTAAATACGATGCCTATCAATTGTTCGTCGACAAGTTCGCACCATATGCCAAGAGCCAGAATTTCAGCTATGTCAAAGTCAATGGTGGCCTGAATACACAGACCAGCGTCATTGGCCTTGACGATGTCGAAGCCAATCTCGATATCCAATACACGTCCACTCTCGGGTACAATGAGAAAATCAACTACTACAGCACGGGTGGCCAGGGGCTGTTAGTTCCCGATCTCGATGAACCAAATCAAGCCAGCAATCAGAATGAGCCTTATTTGGATTTTTTGACCTACATCTTGGCGCTTGATGATAGTAAATTGCCTCAAACTATCACTACCTCGTATGGAGAGGATGAGCAAAGCATTCCGGAAGCATATACAAGGATAGTTTGCAATATGTTTGGTCAACTTGGCATGCGAGGCGTTTCGATCATTTTCAGTAGTGGAGATACTGGTGTTGGCAGTGCTTGCCAGACGAATGATGGGAAAAATACCACTCGGTTCTTACCTATGTTCCCTGCCTCTTGTCCCTACGTAACATCAGTACGTCCACATCCTTTCCTCTCCCTTCAGAAAGCACTCAAAAGAAATTCACATTGCCCTCTACCCACCGCTTTAAAACTAAACACTAACATCATCTAGGTTGGAGCAACATTCCACTACCCCGAAGAGGCCCTCTACTTCTCCTCCGGCGGCTTCTCCAACCGCTTCCCCCGACCCTCCTACCAAGACACCGCAGTAAAAGACTACCTCAGCATACTCGGCCCCACTCAATGGTCTAGCCTCTACAATGCCAGTGGCCGCGGCTTCCCCGACATCTCGGCACAAGGGTACAACTTCTCCATCATGGAAAAAGACCCCACAACAGGAATAATAAGCACAATAATGGTAGCCGGGACTAGCGCCTCTGCGCCCACCGTTGCTGGCATCGTTGCACTATTGAACAATGCCCGTTTGCAAGTTGGGCAGAAACCGTTGGGGTTTTTGAATCCGTGGTTGTATGGTGCGGGGAAGGCGGGCTTAACTGATGTTGTGCTTGGGGGGTCGAGGGGGTGTACTGGAAGGGATATTTATAGTGGGTTGCCGAGTCCGCTTGTGCCGCATGCGAGCTGGAATGCGACGAAGGGGTGGGATCCGGTTAGTGGGCTTGGGTCGCCGGATTTTGGGAAGCTGTTGAGTATTAGTACGCCGGGGAATAAGTTGCCGAGGATTGGAAATTGTAGTGGTGATTCTTGCTAGGTGGAGCTTGGGTATGAGACGAGGGTGAGGAGATGGATTAGGGAAAGGAAACAAGAGGAATGAAAATGGGGTTAAGAGTATGGTTTTAACTTAACGAAAAATACTTTATATTCTCTTAATGCTTTCTTTGTCACTACAATAATACAAAAATCATATTAGCCACGGCAATCACTTGATATATTCAGCAATTAACCTCTCCAACTCGCTTTCTAAGGCTTCAAAATCCACCTTATACTCATCTTCAAGCTCCCCTTCCACCTCCCTCTCCCAAGGCTGCACCTCATCCAACAGCACCT
>JAAMPI010001280.1:0-16561 GCA_013054445.1 Cudoniella acicularis
CTGTGTTGTAAACCTCATCCCATACCCGGACAAGTATATCCGGCATTCGGACCAGTAAATTTGAAGCCACAGATTGTTCCGTCACCTCCTCCGCTTTGTTTCGTACACTAATTGTTGTAAGCTTTTGAAATTATCGGGCGAATATGATTGTCCTACTTTCCCAAAGTTGCAATCGCTGGGGAAAGTAGTTAGTGATGAAATTTCTATTGTCTATCGTCAAAAAGGGACTTACCCATTGATTCCAGCTATCTTACACGAAGTCCCATCGCATTTCTATATACTTTCAGTTTGATATATTGCTTCGAACATAGATGAGGACTTACTCCGCACAAGTCAAATCCATCTGGACAACCACGAGCTTCGACAGCATTGAGAACACTATCTGTGGGGGAAGAGGTAACAAGAACACCAGTGGCCCAAAATATGGCAAGGAGGTTGATAATCTGCATATTGTTCTGAGATAATTTCAGCTGCGAAGCTTCGGTGGCTGTGACTTTGATTTGTGGAAAGCTGGGTTATCAAGGACTTGACTCTAGGAAATAAGAATGACACACCGATCGCTGAAAATTTGAGACATTCCTAGTATTTAAAGCTAAGAGAAACCTATTGATACTAGGCAGTAAGCCTCAAGCAAGGCTGGTTAGCCGCTAGTCCGTACATTTGAGAGTTCAAAAATACCATCTCGATAATCTGAGTTCTCGAAGGAATAGCATCCATGAGACATAATTGGAACCAGTTAGCGACTGAGATTGGTTATCCATATTGTAAAATCATGCGGCCTTCTATATTAAGGGATTTGCCTCGTTTACTCGTTGAATCTATTGGCAGGAGAGGCGCGGATGAAATGGTTCTCGCAAATCAACAAACAAAAATGCTGGGGCTGCAAGGGAGATGAAACCGGAGTACCCAATGGGCATAAATTGAGATGAGGCTCCGACAGTAGGTGTTCTTTGCAGACGCCAGTGCCGTTCCCGCTGGAATGGTTGGCTGTGAAAGTTGTGGCGGGAGATGTAACATGGCCCCCAATTTGGCCTTTTGCAAGCGCTTATCTTCACCACCTGTCAGCCGCCACCAAAATGAACCGGGAAACTGAATTCGCACTAGAGTGTTCAAATTTGTAGTATCGCAATTTCAGACGACTAAATATTTAAAATTTTATTACTTTCTCGAGGATCTGGTATAATAGAGTTAGGCACCGACACCCCATGCTTCCCATAATCTAAATCGCCGTGAAAGTTGGGAAAATGACAGCTGAGACTGAGGTAGCATAACCATCGGGCACGGCAAATATCCAAGAAGGATACAAGAAAATATAAAGCAATGCTCATATGAAAAAGTGGAGCATAGGGTATGAAAATGTAAAGGTGAAGTCAAATGTTTGTAGAGTAAAGTTATCTCATCATTGAATGATAATTTGAGTGGGTGCGTATTCAACAAGATGTTTCTATTTATAGCCAATGAAACATTACTGCCATAACGTTTTTAACGGTGAGATGTGTTCTGTCAAAATAAAATATAAGAACAGGTAATGGCTGGACAGAAGTCATGTTTATCATTGCCTGCATTTATCTAACAATTGCATTCTAGGAAAAGCTAAAGGCATTATCTCCGGGCCGGTCTTCCATATGAATGCTTCCATTGCAAAGTCCTACATTGGTATCATCCTCCCACGAATGTTGAAGATCGCCGACCAAGAAGCTACTATGCCAAGCATCTGAATTTAGCAAGTCATATGGAGGCATTGGAATGGGCAGCCCCGAGTCAAATATCGATTGTCCATAACTGTGCTGTGTAGCATATGCAGGAACATAAGGACTTCCCATATTCTCCGAGACTGTCGAAATATTGGACTGGGTTGGTGACTTTCCGATGCGATTTTTCATCAATGAGTTTTGCAAGCCTAGTCTCGCATGGCCTGCTATGGGCCAGGTGTCCGACATTTCCTTAAGGATCTCATCGAGAGCTTGAAGTGTAAAGTTGTATATCGCAGGTTGCTCAAAACCCTCGAAACGTGTAATGGCTATACTTGCGTCGGCCGCAGCAATTGTGCCTTGAACGAAAAATAATGGAGCAGTTCTCAGCGAATATTGGGTTTTGAATCGCCGAATAACAAAAAAAGTAGCGTCGATCGATTCTTTACAGATATCAAGTGCGTTGATAGTAACCTTTGGTAATGATGTAGGAAGATCACCGTTCACGATTTTGTCGAAGGAGAGAAATGGTATGTTCAAATGAAGTCGAGTCAAATGATACAAGATGCTGCTTGGAAATTAGTGAAATTGTGAATAATTAATAATGTGTAATATTCCTTACTGGAGCGTTGAAACATGAGGACAAAGTGTTTCTTGATTTGATCCCCATCGACGCCACCTAATATCAGGAGGGAGGGAGTCCTTCCACCTCAACAGCCTCGTGTTCAGATCATTGATCACTAGTTCGGTCCACCTTTGGGTGCTCCATCTTGCAGAAGGCTCGAAATTACCAGACTGAGATGTTTGAAGATAGATATCGTTTATGATTCGACAAAGCTCTAGACGCTTTTCTGTCGTGGCATTTACATCAAATAATGACGGGAGGTTGTCGGGATTTGAGAGGCCATTCTGGGCCAACCAGCTCGTCCATACTGGAAACGAATTGCTAGTTAACATAGTTAGTGCAGTAATCTTAACGTTCATTTAGGAGAGGGATTTTACTTTGGGGCATCATTCCAACATGGGCTCATGGGATACTCCCGGAGAGTAGGGGCCTTTCCCAGAAGTTCGCAGATGAATCTAGATTTGAGTCAGTGGTGAGATGAAGTAGCAATTTCTTCATAGGGAACTTATCGGATTCATAGCAGTTCCTATGCGTACGCCAGCGAGTATCTCGTGGCGTACTTTGTGACCGACCTGAGTGTTCCCCAGAGATATCTGTCGCTAAAAGATATTCAGACATACGAAAAGCAATTCCTTGGTGATGTTAATTCCAAGTCTCTACTTCTATTCTCTCCCAACATACCTGAATGCATCCAAGCTTGCGAGAAATTTCCTTGAGCGGCTTGGAAAAACGAGCAGCATAGAAGGGCTTGAACCGAGTTATCCCGTGGTGTTGAAATCCTTTCACAATCGAGAAGCTTGGCTGCAGCCAATGAGAATTCTCCCGCAAGATCAAAAATCAGTTTGTCAGGAGACATCAACGCCCCCAAGGCACATATCCCGTATTCCAAGGCGGGTGCTGGATGTTTTCCTGCGCAAGAATGCTTCAAATAGCCAAGCAAAAATTCGTCGCGGTCAATGAAGAGGCAGTAGGGGTATTGCCATCGAAAGAAGAGTGCCACACATTCAGCAATGATAGAGCTGGAAAAGATTTCACCGGCATTATCGTAAATTGCCGAATCATGACTGCTCCGAGGGAGTTGGTTCGGTAACCATTCGTGCTGGAGAAGACTCGATTGAGAAAGACCGCGGGGCCAAGCATAAACTGCTCAAGAAAGTACAAGTTTAGCACAATGCTGTAGGTATATTGAGAAGATATAGATACCTTCATTGTTTTGCGCGGGTATTCGGACACTCGAAATAGGATTTTCGAACGTTGTCGGCAAGCTCTCCAAGCCTGGCTGCTCTAGGAGCTCAGGACCCTGAAAATTATAGACCGGATCACAACTGGACGTTGTCTTCAATTCCAACAAAAAGCTCTCCAATGATCCAAGTCTATTTTCCAGTGCAGCCACGTATTCTCTTGATATTGGGGCACGTTTCGTACCATCGCCACGAAATTCGCATCGAACACCAGCCGCAGTGCATCGGTGGCAAGGGGGTATTCGAGAACACTTGATCTGCGTGGTTCGAGTGAATCAGTAACCTAAAGTTGCAGAGTTGACAGAAGGCGAGATTTCAGCAAACAAACCTTACGATCTTGACATCTTTTGCAACTTTTTTTTCGTTAGGATATACTGCGTAACTTTTCCAGGAAATCCAGAGAACTCACGATATACGCTTCTTCGGATCCGATAGTTGTTGAGACATCGCGAAGCGGGCGATTGGGAGACAGGTTTCACGGTTGGAAGCTATGTTGGAGGAAACAAGAATTATTTGAGAGAACGAATCGAAATAGTGAGAAAGAAACTAGGACGGTTGCTAACAAGTTTCTGGAGCACGTAATTGCACCCCGCTTCTGCAGGGGTCTTGATAAGCAGACTCTTCATATCCGAAATAAATAGCCGAAATTGGCACGTGCACCAGCACTAAAGCCTCGATATTTACATGTAAACAAACCAACTATTTCGCCTTCTATAGCTTAATATGGGTCGTATTAGAACCCGTAAGTCCCGCGCACGACATTTTACACCTCCAATTGATCTCTCTTTCTCAGAAGGACAGGCTAAAACACCCTAGCGATCCGGAGTCCTTTACGCAAAGCTCTTTTCTCAAGAACTTGGTATCCCAATACCTTAATCACTTGTCCGCAAAGTCACTGGCGTAGCTGAGCGCGTCTAAACTCGAATTCTAGCCTTAAAGTAAGTCAGAACGCGTCACAACCAGCCTGATTCTGGCCCTGATCCGCGGGGAAGAAAGAGAGGGCTTACACGGACCGAGACAGCTACGATCAGCGACTACCTTGACGATTCTACAGTCTCCCTCGACGACAAAGGTAAACCTTGGCTAGATATCGCAGAAGACGTAGGTATTACGCTCCTACAAACAACTCATTTCAAGCCTCCTGGCCTTCGTACGATTAATCCTAAGCCGATTCAACAAGCCTGCAAAATCGACGAAGGCCTTATAAATGCAATCTGCGAAGAAGAGAGGGAGCTTATAGGAGCACAAGCCAGCGGGCGACTAGAATAGATCGACGCGCAACTCCTAGGAAGGCCACATTCAAGGAATTGGAAGGATGTTACCTTTTACGACGAGTTCTACTTTAGAATTAGCCCTTAAATTACGAAGCGTATTAAACGAAAGCCTAGTCCAAAACATCGATATAAGCCTCAGAACGTACACCAGAAGAAGATTACGTTAAAGGATATAAAGGTAAAGGCACGAGAGGAGAAACACCTTAAACTTCTTAACGTTTTCATAGTTATTAGGTATAACTGGCGTAAGATTATTACGTACGAGGTACTAAACAGCGTTGGCAAGATGACTATAGAGGTGTATACCGGCACTATCCTTCCTCAGCTTCTAAAAGAGCTTTAAGACCAAGGTCTAACACTCTGTTAAGACGCTGATTTAGCACATAATAGTAGGGATACAATTATATAGGCAAAGAAGTATAATTTACCTCTTCTTACACTACCTAGTGTCTCTCTAGACTTCTCTATTTTAGAGACAATAGTATATCCTTTAAAGAAGGCATTCTACTTAAAACGGTATACGACAGAGAAGGCTAGTTTAGCTCGTTTTAGACAGATTTTCAAGGAAATAGACTAGGACACAGTTTAGGGCTTATATAATAGTTATACTAAGAGATTACATGATTATAGGCGCGTAGGAGGGCAAATGACAAAGTATTAATATATATATATATTTTGGTATTGATGTACGGGCTAATTTCGGCCACTTATTTCGGACATGAAGAGGTAGACTAAGCTCGCTACCCTATCTCGCCAAAAGCGGCACGAGACGACGAATAGGGGAGGGGAAGTGTTGGTATCCATTTACCGCAACACAGCTTCTCCTTCCATCACGCGTTACAGTCGAATTTATTTCCACTTGGAAAATTAAAGGACACTCGATCTGAGCAGCTACATTGGGATTTTCTAATCCATGTTCACAAGCCCCCGGAACTCGCATTGCCGCTCTATCCTGAACATGTGGCTAAACCCCGACAGTGTACACTAACGGACTTCAACTCCGTCAGGATTATTTCTCCACCCTATGTCATTTCGAATAGTCTGCGACTGATAGAATATTCAAGCTGGATTTTCCGTTCTTGGTCAACGATTGTCTAAAAAAAAAATAAACGAGAGCAGCAACATTCAAATGGTTGAATCCCCGTTGATTGCCATGATCATTCTCCTTTCAAGGAGCGAGATTAGTGTGAAATCTACAAGTTTTCTTATCTCCCAATCCATGTTCTCCCCGCCACCTCCATTTATCCCTCGAGGTTCTAATTTCTAATGAGCGAATTGAACATCTATCCTCCGGGACCTTATGTCTTGCGTAGTAGCCAAGTATGTCGTCTTCTCATCTTCGCTTAGAATATTCCACGTCCGATCCTTCATCTGATTGCGTTTAATGTAATAGACTTTGGCGAAAACGAAATGATGTTGACAGATACAACTGCAAGGAGGATTTTATGATAATCTGAGTTCAGTCAGTAGTGGAAACAACTCTAGGGTTGTTTCGTTTACAGTATGGTTTATCATCATTTCTGTAGATTTTTGCCGCGGTGATAGAACCGAATTGGTAACATATATTATACAGAGTTGCACAAGCCGCTCTGGTACTAACACTGTTCGAATTTTGAGAAATCATACCAACTAGAGTCGCATGTGCTAAAGATTTCTCAGTTTCTTGCCAACTTTCCTCATGCGGTGGAACTCACTGTAGGGAATGCCATTAACCCCTGTAAGAAGGATATATCGGATCCAGGGACTTGCATTGGGTGGGGTAGCAACGAGGCTAATAAAGAACGGAAGCATCCAGATGTTGCTCCACGCACTCATTAGCAAATGTTCGTAGAATTTCTCGCTCAGCCAAACTATAACGAGAATCTATCCATGGGTCAGCAAAAAATCATGCGACTGCGCTATGCTTAAAAAGATACACTTACATTCAGGAAAAACAAGACAAAACTGGGAATTGCACGCATATTTACTTCGAAAACCGAATAACCCAGCGTGGTTAGTGTAAGAGATAAATAGCTTGCAGTGGGCTGGTAGGGGAGGTACGCTAGAATACCCAACTGACACAGTTCAGCAATTATGATCCCGATTCAGTGGGGAGTGCTCAAGATACGGGGTACTTACAACATAAAGTGGCCAGAGATCTACATCTTTAAGGCCAACCTGTCAGGACCCTGGGTCATGTGACCAGGTCACCTGATGGATCTCAGGATCTTGGGAACTTGGATTTGCCTAGGATCTTAGGATCCTAAGATCCAGGACCACTACCACCTATATAGCTCTATAGTTTTCCTTCGTAGAGCTGCGTGCTCAACTTACTTCTCGAATGCAAGATAACATTCTACCGAGATCTGCTTGACACTTCTAAGACGATTAAACCTACGCCTCACGTGATATCGATATACTACGTGACCACAGAACGTTACACAACCATAAGCCGTGGAAGGTTACATATTATCTGTTGTTCCTGTCTCCTTTTGCTGGATCGTCTCGCAAAATTCGATTGACGAGGATTGCTTCCTCACGGGGTGTAAACCAGCCGTTCTTCCCATGTAGCCAAGACGCCCTGCCTCTCAATATACTAGGAGTTTCGATGATACTAGCTGGCATGACAAAGAAAGTGAGAAGTCCAATTACGGTGCTCATTAAGCCTTCAAGGAAGAAAAGCCACCGCCAACCAGACCATCCTGAAATTCCCCTCATTTCCAAAAAGCCTCCCGCGAGAAGTGAGCCAATAATTGGGTCAGTATATAGTTTGTCCTAGAAAGCCTTCAGCGCTATATCAGGATATCTCAAGAATTAGTCCCACTGACCGTTGTTGAAGTCATTCGTGTTCATACCAAGCTCCGGCAGCTATAAAATTTCTAGTTAGAAACTGTCTGAATTGAAACAGATATAAGTATATCAACCAATTTATCCGATACAGTGCGATTGATATTTCTCCTCACGAGATCCAGGCTGGAGAACATGATCCAGACCCAGAGCATAATACGGAAGTCCAGCTGAAAGATTATGTCAGTACTGTAGTTGACAAAAATCAAGGACAGAAACAACTTTCCGCAGTAATCGAGTTTCCTCACTGGGTGTCCAGCTAAGCTGAGGGTCGAACCGATGACGCCCCTCATATTTGGCTTTTTCGAAGATATCTTTCCAGTATGCTAAGGAAGCGGCGTTGGAAAAAAACATGCTGCGCGTTCGAGCCAAGAAAGGCCCCTTTAACATTTCCAGTGTCATCGAGCTCTGTTAAATTGATGCCGCCGTCAAAAATAGAAGGAGAGTTGCTTGATGAGGTCTTCGAGGTTTCAGCCGACATTTCAAATTCTAGATTCTTTTGTGGCACTATTTGTAGGGGATTTGATGTGAAGGGGAATCAGAATCATACTTCTTTCTTCTCTGATTTCAATGTCTGGGAGGCAGGGATTTAAATGAAAACTGCTTCATTTCTCACAATCCCTTGTCACTATCACACGTCAGCTATGTACAGTATAGCCAAATTATTCTGTCATTGAGAGTAAGCACGCCGTGCTTCGCTGACGCTCCAATAAAACTTCCCTCTTCTGTCGAACCCGATAATGATAGCCTGCCAGACGCCGCAAAATAGAGATGTGTGGGTCGAAGAATTTCGGAGGACATGCTGGAAAAATAAGGTCAAACGCCCATTCTTCTTGTTCTGGTACTTTGGATGACATAACACTTAATAAATATCATACCACAGCAAAACACTACCTTGTCCCTGTAGAAATGCGGGTATGTCAATTTTGTAGCCAAGAATCCGACGGAGTTTCTCTCCTATCTGGTAGCGGAGTTGCGGTCCGTGTTGTGGAGCTGCGCTGACTGGCTGATCTTGGCATGCCACATCCCAGGATAGAAAAATGCTCAGGAACCAAGCCCGAGTGCCGTTTCTGTAGATTTATCAGATCCCGAAGCCTTAGATAGTATACGAAACGGGCACTTCACGCAGTTTCGGGTAGGGGGACTACTCAGTTTACTACACCCTTGAAGTTTAGATTCATTGCGTATCTAAGAGGAGGTTTCCATTAGAAGAGAAATTTCAAAGCGATTAGATTATATAATCTTGTCAGGTCTAACGCCTAATATAAAATATCAAATAGATCACGTTTGTATATAGCAAGGCACTTTGTACAGTTTGCGGTGGGTGTTTCAGTTGAACAAAATGCACGTTGACTATTCTGTTTGACCCAGGCAGAGAGAGAGGATTGGTTCAATAGAGTAGTGTATTTTGGGAAGAAAATAGACAGTATCACTATAATCTCTATTTGTTAGATATATAATAATAAGACTTCATTTCTAAATTCTAAAGATTAGTTACGACTGAGGCTGCGACCTCGTGCAAAGAATGCTGCAATCAATGCAATGATGGTAATCCCTGTGCCACCGATAAAGGTATATTTCAACGCATAAAAATACACATGTCGAGCAATTTCTTGGACATCCGGCGGCAAGGTCTTCAGAACTGTTACAGAGTGTCGAATTTCCAGTACAATCTGAAGGACGAAACATTAGAAGCGAGACAATTAATTGTGCTTGAGAAAGGAATGTTCACCTTTTCACTATCCGGGAATCCTGCTAATGCTAGTGTCAATCGCTCTGAAAGCAAATTTTGTACCGCCGTTGAAGACGCTGCAACCCCCCAAACGGTACCCATAGATCGGAAAAGATACACCATTGAAGTGGAAACGGCTTGCTCTAGTAAAGTCAGACAAATTTTGAATTTTAGGGGACAAGCAAACTTACGGCTATGATCGAAGGCAGCTAGAAATGTGAAAAGGATACTAGGATAAACGATTCCTTGGCCAAAATTGGCAGGAAATAAATATACAAGATACTTCCAATCGGAATCTCGGTATTTCAGAGATGCAACGAGCCCATTACCGAGAACCATAAAAAAGCATCCGGCCCTGACTAACTCGCTCAGCCGCCCATAACGAGACATGATAAGTCCCGCAACGACACCACCGACGGGAGTTGCCAAAGAAGGAATCACTAGACGCAAACCAGCTTTAGAGGGGGTGTCAAGAAGTACGACCTGGAAGAACAATGGAACCACGAAAAGGAACTAGAAAATGTTAGCAAATGCTAAACAAGAGGAAGAATTTCTACCAACTGCGTATGCAGCCATTCCAA
Source organism: Cudoniella acicularis (assembly GCA_013054445.1). Classification (NCBI taxonomy): domain Eukaryota; kingdom Fungi; phylum Ascomycota; class Leotiomycetes; order Helotiales; family Helotiaceae; genus Cudoniella; species Cudoniella acicularis. The sequence continues at coordinate 9,971 of JAAMPI010001280.1, forward strand.
CACAGACATTGCTGATCAAATTGGAAATGGCGAGTGTGCCCTGAAGCATAGTCATTGGCATGACAGGAATGGCTTGCGTACGGATTTCGACAGCAACGAAAGCTACCAAAAGTATCACACTCAACGCCAAAGAAGATGTTACGCGAATATTTGACCAGGGATAATTGTTTCCCCCCATGCTTAAAGCTGCTAGTTGGGCTGACAGTCCACAGACAAGTAATATAGCCCCACTGAGATCAATTTGTTGCCATAGGGATGACTTGGGCTTCGCGATGTCTTCCGTGTCATCATCAGCGACGAAATTCTTGGAGTTTTGGTCTTTAAGGACAATGTAGCCAACAACAAAAGCGAAAATGGAAACGGGGACTTGGCATAGAAAACACCATCTCCAACCAATTGTATCGGCGATAAGACCGCCAAGACTGGCACCACAGATTGAACCAAACCCGTGGAGAACGTTCTGACACGCTTGGTACATTCCGCGCTCTTTGAAAGGTATCATGTCCGAGTTTATGATTGTCGCCATTGTCATCAACCCTCCACCGCCCAACCCAGTCAAACCCCGCATGAGATTCAAGGACACAACATCTGGAGCGAGGCCACATCCTAGGCAACCAAGAAGAAAGGTAATGGTGGCCGTGAAAAAACAGATTCTTCGTCCAAGAATATCACTGAATCGCCCGTATAGAGGTTGAAAAGCTGTTGATGTGATGAGATATGAAGTCGTGAGCCAGGAAATAGTATTTGCTGCATTGAATTCAGAGCCAATTACGGCATATGTTGATGCTGTAATCGTTCCATCGAATCCGTAGAGAAACACATTCGAGAATATAGCTAATGGAAAGTCAATGAAGATTCTTGAGATAAAATCCATCTTGAGTACCTATCTCAATCCAAAGAAACCCGGGAGGTGGGCGCCACGTTTCCCTGGGAAAATTACTGCTTGGAGCATTATTCAGAAGAGGAGTTTGTTCGGCGGCGGTTTGTACTTCGCCGTCGACAGGAGGCTCCAAATTGCCATTTCCTATCTCGGGATATAAAAATTGTGCCATTTTCCTCCTTGCCGATAATGTGGATCGATGTATGAGGATGCTGAGGTGAAAAAAGACTCCCAGAGACCTTGAAGAGGATATGTATCACCCGTGGAAGATCTGTGTGCTTGGGTACTCAATGACTGAATCGCGGGAATTTCCTCAGACAATTATCGTATTGCTAGCCCCGGAAAACTCTTCAAGTTCGTAAATTAATCCAGTCCAGCCGAAAGGAATTCTGTTCATGCTTCTCAGGCAATGCCCATGATCTGGCAGATCTGCTCCTTAGTTCCCTATTTTCTATTTCAAATCATTTTCGAGCGGAATCAAATAGAGAGTAGTGAGTCCAATGAATGTTGCTAGGAGGAATGATGCAAAAACGAGCGCAGCAATATCATACAGGTTAACAAGTAAAATACGAACACATCATCGGAGACAGGCATCGGAAAGTGCCAACTTACACTGACATACCTTTGGCTGCTGGAAATACCTGAGAGACGGACTTCATGTCCGTCGGGAAAATATCCAGGCTATACTGAATATGAAATAGAAGGCGCGGTTGGACGGAGAGGAAGTCCATTAGTGAGTTGCCAAGACTTGCCTCGACGGTCTCTCCCCTGGATCCCTGATGTTAGACGTGGCGATTATTTAATCTACTCACGAGCACCTGCGGCAAGGGTAATCATTCGTAGCTTGATGCTCTGGGAAGTTTTGCGATTCGCAGCTTGTGGTACCTATTACACGAAGTCGTCATCTATTCGATATATTCGTATTCGAATGTGTTTAACTTCCAGACCGTTAATTTAACAGCTGCTCCTGCTCCAGTCTCTTCAAATAGCATTTCAGCTTTCTCTATTGGCATCTGGAACCTACTCGTATAATTGTAAAAAGCTGCCCGCACTTGGTTCATTTTTTTAAGATACGTGAGTGATGTTACCGAGAAATAACAATTACTATAGAAGCTAACAGGCCATATAGAATGCGTCTGCCACTTGCCTTCAGAGCACTCGCCACAGGAGTATTACTCCTTCCACAGGCCCGAGCCGACTGGCAGTTCAAGTCTCGTCCCGATTTAGCCCCACCAAAGTTAAATATCACTATACCGGCAACGAGTGACGTTGAAACCGGATATCTGTTTATTGCGCCTTTCTCCGGGTACCCAGAAGGTACTCATCACGGCCCAGCTCAGGCAGCTCCATATATCTTCACAGACACTGGGGATTTGGTTTGGTCGGGATTCACATACTTTTCGATCTGGGCGACCAACTTCCAGGCGGCTCGGTATAAAGGGAAAGACATACTATTCAGCTTCGAGGGAAGCCACAATGCTGCATACGGCCACGGCCATGGGCATACAACATTTCTGGATCAAAATTACGAGACAATCAAAGAGCTTCGGGCAGGTAACCACCGATTGACAGACAAGCATGAGTTCATCATCATCAATGAAGAGACCGCTCTCATTCAAATCTACCACCCTGTTCCCTACGACCTTTCCCCTTATGGAGGATCACCAGAACAACAATGGATTGTCGATGCTAGGTTTCAAGGTATGCTTCACATTCATTACCACGAGACTCGTGACTAATTACCATTCTAGAAATTGACATTGAGACTGGAAATGTTTTGTTTGAGTGGAGTAGTCTCGAGCATGTCAGCCCACATGGTTCGTGTAACCCAAAAACCCCTGATTAGAATATTTTATTGACCATTTTCAGAGGCGTACCTACCCCTGAATCCTGGCCAAGCTGGAAGTGGATATAACTCTTCTGACGCATGGGATTACTTTCACATCAACAGTGTGGACAAAGATCAAGACGGAAATTATTTGATTTCAGCACGGGATGTAAATGCGGTGTACAAGATCAATGGGAAGACGAGGAAAATTACTTGGCAGCTCAGTGGAAAGTCTAGTAACTTTACTATGGGTGATCAAGTTGAGTTCGCATTTCAGCACCACGCCCGTTTCATATCGCGATCCGCGGATGGGACAAAGGAAATCATTTCTCTTTACGATAACTCAGCACATGGAACGGAGAGCGGTCACGGACATGAAGTTCACTTCTACAAATTCTCTCGTGGTAAGATCATCGAAGTCGACACCGAATCTTGGACTGCGAAACTTGTTCAAGCTTTTCACCCCCCGGACAATCTCCTCTCAAAGTCCCAAGGATCAACTCAGGTCTTGCCAAATGGAAATGTGCTCGTCAACTGGGGTTCCGAGGGAGCTATCACAGAATTCAAGTCCGATGGCACACCGATTTTTCACTTTTATATGGACTCTGGCTTTCTTGGTAAAGCCGTCGAGAATTATCGCGGCTTTCGCTACAACTGGACGGGAATCCCCAATGAAGAACCAGCGATCGTGGCTTTCCAGGACAAGCACACAGACACGACCAGCATATATGTCTCCTGGAATGGCGACACCGAAACCAAGACTTGGCGATTCTACGAAGTCAACAAAAATGGCCATCGATTGTTCCTTGGGCAAGCTAAGCGCCAAAGCTTCGAGACTGAATTGCAGCTCCCTCGTACCGGGGTCAGAACAGTCCAGGCTGAAGCAGTAGATGCTCAGGGGGAGCTTTTGCGGGTTACATCACTCGTTAAGCCAGAAGTCTTGGTGGAAAAGTTCAAGATAAAGGAGGCAGGCAGGAAGAAGCCATCACAGAAAGGGAATGGGATTGTGCCCTGGTTATTTTTCCAAGGACAGAAATTCCTCGGCAGGTACGACCTGTAGTTGCGTTACTGCTAGTTGGAAGAATATCATGTTTATGAGGGTCGGTGTTTGCGATGGATTCTCCTCTACAATTTGGCACATTTGGTGTAAAATGATTACTTATGTTGAAGGTATACACTGTAGTAATGCTCTCCTATTTCCTCTCCGGGGTATACTCTGTATTCTTGATCGATTAAGGCATGCCGTTTTTGTCGTAAAGATGGAGATAGGGGGTTATTCTTGCAGGACTGCCGTGAGCGAGTGTACAGCAGGCCGACATTTCAAGCGTCGAGCGCGGTGGGGTTTTGATTGTCCTTTCCTAATAAATGTCATCTGATGCAACAGCATTCCTCTCCTTCGGGGGTCACTTTCTTATCATTATGTATTGTGTGGATTCATCCTGGTCCTCGAGATGAATGAGCTGGCTAATAAGTTCAAATTTATGAGGTCACGATATGATATATGTTTAATGAGTGAGATGTCTCGTTGCCTTCCGAGCTGGGAGAAATACGAAAAACTATTCTATACTATGGTAATAGTATGCTGACATGACACAGGGTGATAAGCCTCACATGGAAGTCTCTCCCCATTTTCTGCCTTACCCAGCAACACCCCATGGAAAGTCACGTCTGCCCCCGTTGTAAATGTCCCCAGCCGTCGGAATTCGCCCCTTTCAACTCTGGTAGGCTCTAGGATTAACCCCCCAACCATCGGCGCCACAGGAGATTCCCTGGATGAGATACACATAATGTACATTTCGCCAGAAAACTCATCTTGGTGGATGTCCATGAATACGAGAGGTACCCTCCTCTTCTCCCTTGGGTTATTTTCGTTTATTACCAGCAGCTTTCCGTCCACAATCATGTTCCAGATGAAAGAATCATTGCTTCGTTTTAACTCCAGTGGTTTGAGCGTCCCCCGAATGCGGATGTATCCTGCTTTGATCGGGCCGGTGCTGTCAGAGGTCGAAGGTTCGATATCAATGTCGAGAATCTCAATGATGTTTCCCTCATCAGTGGTCATGCTTATGAATCCCACTGGACCATCGATGGATAGCCACGAGAATGACGGCGCTCGGTACTCCTTCGGCCGGGAAGCGAGCACGCCATTGGATAAGGGGGTCGTATCAACACGCCACAGCAGCTGACCGGCGAAGTGTCTTTTCCACATGCCAGCAATGTATTCGTCCTCCATGACAACTTGCAGCATCTTCGCAATTCCGGAGAGAGCTATTAGCTTGTCCTCCGGTTTTGTCAAAGCAGTTCTTGAGTACGTTCGCATGATCTTATTCCAGACGATGTTGTGACTATGGCTCTTCTCCCACCTCCCGTTCCAAGGCTTCATTCGAGGTTCCTCCTCTAAAGACTTGAAGCAAGCCGACGGCTTCAGATCTTCTGGCAGTCCTACTGGATACTTCTCAGCCGCGTCAAGCTCTTGACATTCCCACATGAGTTGGAATCCAAAATGAAGGACACGGGGAGCTAAAAACCTTTCTTGTAGGACCCAGCCGCGCTGATTTAACGGTTGGTCGCCTAGGTGTTCCTTCCAGAATCCCGTATCGAGGATATGGTGCCGCACAGCCTGGCCGTCGCTTCTGCGGATAACGTCGACTTCGCACGGGTACAGTGTATGGACAGGCCTCTCTCTGAAGAGACCCTGTGAGCTATCCCTGGAAGCGGTGGCAGCGATGTTGCATATAGAATTAGAGTAGACCTTATCCATCGACAAGGCTTCACGAATCCAGTCTTCTTTCGAGTCTTGGATGATACACAATGAGTCAATCCAGATGTATCGGAAGCCAAGACGCCGAGTGATGCATATAGCATCTACAAAGGTTTTCGGCAGGTCAGACATGGGAATCCCTTCTGCAAAGCGACGCAAATACTTCCCTTTAAGCTGGATCAAGAGTGCTTTACCCCAGCAATGACTGAGGGTAACGTACGGGCCATCCGGTGGCTCATATATGGTGATGCGGAGCCGCGGCTCACAGTCTTCCGACGTACCGATATCTATGAGACGACTTGGGAACCAGCCTTCGCTAGGACGAAATGCATTACACTTGGTGTGGTGAGTGGTACAATCCTCAATCCACTTCATGGCCAGTGCCCAGGACTCATCGGACTTCGTCGTATTTGCGGCCTTCGAACGAAGTCTGTAAGGCTCCCCGTCTAAGCAAAACGTTAGAACTGAAACTAATATAATCGCAACTGATATGGAGTAGTATGGTTAAAGAGAATGCTGTACCTCCTGATGGCACCAGATGAAAGATCACTGCTCGTCTAGAGAATCCGCCAACTGCGCGAAGACCCATTACCATCCCGATAGAATTCGACTCAAGCCGCTCTCTTAACGCCTGACTAAACGGAACAGGCATTCTGCTCAATATATCAGGGAAGCTTAGGCCTGTAACTGGTTGACCAGGCCCTTTGTTTCCAACAAGGACAGCGGTTTGTTCTTCCCCCAAATTTCGCCAGAAGACTGAACAGACGTGACAACCCTTACGGACTGACGATACAAGGCTCTTAACAGTCTGGTGGTGGGGAACTCTTGAGATTCGATTTGTCTCGTCCCAAAATTTCAAGTTTTGGCTCCCCTGGATCGTGGTTCGACAGACGGAGCATAGTCGGCCACGTAAGGAGGAAGATGCTGAGGGCCACCGAAGAGCCCAGTTAGGGAGTGTTATGAAACTCTTCCAGGATGAGTTGCTTGGTCGCTCCATTTTGGACACTTGTCTTAGTAAATTTAAGTGTTGTGAGATGAAAATACGGCGGTTTTATTACTAAAATAACTGCGTGAAGGGTATATGACCATCGAAGGGGTACGATTGAAATGGCACTATTTAGC
>JAAMPI010001281.1:0-16559 GCA_013054445.1 Cudoniella acicularis
TCTGGCGTTTGGAGTCCGATAGACTGTTCCGAGATGGAGGCTATATAGTTGAGCTGATGCTCCTTGCCTAGCTCTCGATTATTTGAGAAAGAGACTTTGTTCTCGTTGTGTTATAGACTTCAAAGGAGACCCTGAAGTGAATTTGGAAGTAAGGATGATCTCTGGTGTTGGAAGAGTATTCGTAGGTCTGGTCTTGTCGGCTTCTCTTCCCCGGCTCTTCGCAAATCGCAAAGCATTAGAGACAGGATTGTAGCTCTAGCCTTCCAAGCGCCTTTTCACTGCCCATCGAATTTACGTCACATGCATTAAAGACCTCTTAGGCGTATGAAAAATCGTGCATTCATCCACTATGCAAAGCCTCAACCTCCACTTTGGCTTCATGCATAGGCTATCCACATCCACATCTCCAGATGTACCATTTTGGAGTCCCTCCACAGATACAACGCTAATATCTAACCCTATGAATGCCAAAGAACGTTCCTAGTACGATTATGCACATCTGGCTTGCCGCAAGTTCAGTATTCCTCCCAAAGCACTCTGTCGTGTATCGCACCCGCTAATAGCCTTGTTGGATGAGATAATCTGCCAATTGTTCCACGGTTGTTGCAGCGTTTCCGGCAATCATGCCATCTTTGTAGTGGGCGATGAGGATGCATTGTGTGCACTTGACGATGACGATACCTTCTCTACCCTGTTGAGGGTCAGCCTTGCTTTGGCAACAAAAATTGCAGGGAACATGACAAATCCGTCCCCAATAAAGGACTGTCAAGAAAATCATCATACCTTTCTGGCGTAAAGACTTCGATCCTCTGCCTTTGTAAGGACATATCTCTCACCCGCAACGTGTAATCCCTTTTCGTAGAGACCAGCAGGATTTCCCGACAAACCACCCACGATTTCAGCGATCTCAGGAGGTGCGACCTATGCTTGAGTCAGCATGAATCCTCGAAGGTATCGGCCCTCCCCATATTTTGGTGTTCTTGTGATGCCATCTACTAGTAATCGAATCGAGAGAATCGGTGCACGTACGGTAAAACCTGGACTTGTAGCCCATGTGCTATCGCCCTTAACACTGATGATTGATGCTTTATCGAGATGGCCACTGCCTAATAAGCTGCGAATCCATCAGTTCCATTTCATGCGTATTCGCAGATTGTCGAATATCATTGAATCGTACCTGCTGTCGACATATGCTATTATTTTGAGTCAGCTCAGCCTGAGGAGGGGTAATCATGACAAGTTTTACACACCTTGCCAAGACATCCTGAAGGTCGGGTCACAAGTTGAATGACAGAAACAAGTAGAGGTGGGCTTGCGAAGTCGGTGGAGAACAACTAGACTCGAATCAACAGGTTGTCTGATGGTGGAAGTGTTGGTTGTTGACGATGTGATGTGACCGTTTCGCTCGCGCCTAAGAACTTGAGAATCCCGTGCTAAGCGAGCGTTGGTGGGGTTGTCAAACTTTACGCCGATAGTTATGCCTCGTACCTACGGACCGAGTGCTTTTGTTTTTCTTGTATCAATGAACTTCAAGTCTCAAGTTAAGTGCGACTGCTACAGGAGGAAAGTTACATTCATGAAAGAGACGTCTTCAAAACCTTAAGTTCTTTGATATGGTTTGAGCGCATCATCTGCTTCCAAATCACGTTTTTAGAGGGGAGCTCCAAGACCGGCCAGCCAGCCTTGTTGACTCTGCCGGATACGGCAATGCAACACCATACTTTTTGTGCATTTACCCTTCTATGCACGGCGCTGGCTGCCTCAGATAAGATTGTGCTGTCAAGATCTCAGAGGCATAATTATTTTCCAGGCACAATATCTGGATTCAAGAACAGGATCGAAATTGGCAAATCTACATCGCCACTTCCTTGGTCCTTTGGTACGTGAGGGATTTGAAGTTAGATACGGCGAAACCCAAGCCCGTTAATAAACAACATATGCTTATGCACTTGGCCCTTCTTCTGCATCAAAACTTTCGTTATTATGACCCGGAGAGTTGTGAGAGGCGATATCTGGTAACATCCACTACACATGATCTGTCATCAACCGAAATGGCTCCATTTGGCCCCGTTGCGTTGCAGAAGATTTCCAGAACAAATGGAAGTCGAGATATAAACGAGGGAGATCGTACCCATAAGATCACCTCCAAGATCAGGCACTCCGCAAAGATCTCCTTCTATCAATAGACTAGCTATCCTAGTCGAGAGTTTCAACGCTTCTAACCTCAAACACCTTGTTATGGAGTTGTGAAACTGACACCATTGTGAGTGAAGCCTGAGCCCAAGGAGGCTCAAATCGTGTGATGCGTGATGGGATGGGCAGCGCCGGGAGCTCTGTTACCAACAACTCAAATTCGAGCTGCAGGTACAGCACAGCAGAGCACGTCCGGATAGCGCACGTCCGCCTCCTCTATGCAGTACTCTTCGAGAAGGTTGTGCTACGCGCATCGGCCGCGGCTGGGAGGTCTCCGCGATGCTGGGTGGGAAGCAATTTTGGAAAAAGTCTTGACGAAGCTGCCGGAGTCTTGACTCTTGACGACGTTATCTTCACGGAAACCCTGACTTACCGTGCTTGATATTGATAATTGCCGGTGGACTGCGAACCCGAGATCCGGCCTTGACTTGGCTGCAGTGCGAAGTCTGTGGTCCATACGCGCCTATCACGAAGACACCTATTGTGGTCTGCATTGTGGCGAGCGTGTTTGCTCTGTTTGCTCTGTTTATGTTTCCGCTCTGTCTGCTCAAGAGCAGATACAGATGACCAAATTGCTTGTGCGAAACTGCCCACTTTCGTTCCTGTCAACGGAGAATAGAATGGCGGAGCACGTCTTGACGTTTCATCTCATCGCGTAGGATCGCCGGCCAGGATTATCCGAGAAGTCTGTGACTATCCGAGAAGTCTGTCATCAAGTTGCCGTTGCCGATTTCCACCAACACCAGTGCGCCCATCGCGACATTTCCAACGCCACGGTCGTCGACGGCACAACTCACATTGTGCAGACTGCGACTGGATACGCTACACGCTGCACGCAGATTGCAACTCTCGACCCAACGAGTGGCAGAGTGCAGCCCGCACAGCGCCGCGACGGAGGTAATCTTGGCTGATTTCATCACAGATGAAGCCGTAAAGGCCCCTTGCAATTGGCACACGCAGGGAGATTAATGCGGCCATCGTCATCCATGTCTGATACGCACTACAGCGGTACAACTGCTGGCAGGCTGGGAGCCTCTGCTCGCACTTCCCTCTACGGAGATAGGACCCTCTCTTGAGTCTCTTCCAGAACGCACCGCCAAGAACCCTCTGCGACTCTTGCACTCCGAGCCCTCCTTGGGGCTCCTTGAAGCATCATGAATCCATGGCCCTTTCCCGTGGCTATCGCATCCTTGTCATGTCCTGTCAGCCCCGGTTCATGCCAGTTGATGCCAGTCGGACCCCTACGCCATCTCCACAGTATTTCGACAGGATCCCAGCCGGCGATCAACCCCTTCCACCTGCAATCAAATTCTCATCCCATCAACCTCAAACAAACCATGCTGTGCAGGGCTGAGGCCGCTGTAGATAACTCGAGTCATTTCTTTTCTGTCGCCTCAAGGCTGTGTTCATTGCTCTCCTCCTTCTCTCTCTCACTCTCCCGTCCACCTCCATCAACTCAAGGGTTTCCTGGCGAGCCTGTCCACTCCTTTGGATCAGTTAAACATTTCTATATTTCACCTTTTTAATCAGCATAAACTTCGCGGCCGGACGTTTCAGCAATACTTGTCACTTGGAGGCGAATTCCTACACCGCCAATCACACCTCGATCCACGCCCTCTATTCGTCAAGCGATGGCGAAGTCGGTTTCCCAGGTAAACTCGGGAAGACCCCGTATGGTAGTGGGTGTGAGAGGTCGAGACGTCGAGTTTCCTCGTGCGCCAGTTCATGTCACAGATGCTGCACAGGCCAAGCTGGTCGACATAAACACTGCCCGAAAATTTGATTTCGGCGAACGTGAGAGGGGACCATTACCAGAACGACCTAGTACTTCTGCTGGGCCTGTTCATTCGAAGAGGAAAAACGCTGAGAAGAGGGAAACCAAGGACGATCTGCACTTCAACCCACTGGCGGCCCATGGCACAGGCACAACCTTCTATAACTTCCCCCTCCCTGGATCACTCCCGACGCCTGACCACACGCCAAGGGAGGCCTTATTGCCACCTGGAAAAACTTCTTTAGACCCTCACCACCCTCGAACTCTAACTCCCGATTCAATGCAGGCAGCACCAGCAACTATGGCTGTCCCTCAAATGGAAATCGGGATGGCTCTGGGGAGTCCATCACACCCACCGACTGATTGGAATTCACAAACCCATTCAGACGCAGGAACGCGGACTGCGTCTCCCGATACGATGGATGATTCTATGGGGGGGACTTTCAGCTCCGACAAAGCCAAAGGCAAGCAGGTGGAAAATTCTGGGAGTCTTTGAGGAAAGAAGCATACCGCCGCACCAGCTCAACCATTCTACCAGCTTCAACCCGAGGCATCAAAGCCAGCCCAAGCTGCAGAACCAGATCTCCTAAATTTGGGTGAGCCATCTCCGTCGAGCGAAAAGCGCCCAAAATCTCGTGGTCGTGGACGAAGCATTTCCACCAGGAAACAAAAACCCACCAAGTCTGAGATGAAGAGGGCAAATACAGTCCCTTTACGTTTCGACTTTCAGGAAAACGGACGGACTCCAACCCCAGAGATCACTTTGGACGGTGGACCTCTTAAGGATACTAACCATTCCGGCCACACTGGAAATTATTCAGGCCAAATGCTGGATGTTGATATCCCATCAATTCAGATGGAACGATACAGTATCATGTTTGGTAGTGTTCTTCAAAAGCCTACTACTACAGCATCAACCCTACTGGCAAGGCGACAGGCCACGCTTGACAAACTCAAGACTGTCAATGAAGCCCTCGCTTCGAAGGTTAGCCCTCATGTCCACTGGGCTCCGTCGAATACCTGGTTCTAATAGCGGTGACAGGAACACGAAATACGAGAAAAGGAAAAGCGTGTAATGGCCAGACGAGCAACTTCCCCTCAGCCAACGAAGAGTCCGGCGTTTTCTCTATTTCCTAGCACGCCTTCACGGCAAGGAATGAGAGAAGGGTCGCCTTCCAGACTTCGTGCTGGCAGTGGCAGTTTACAACGCTCGAATACATCACCGGCTGCACTTTCACCCTCGAGACCATCGTTTGCTCCTGGTCTAGATAACGAAGCTCATGCTATTCTTGTCTCGCAGCCTAATGAATTTGCAAAGACCAAAGTGCCAATTTGTCCTATAATCAAAGGCCATGAGAAGCAAGATTCAAAGTCACCGAGTAAGGACTCACCAGCTTCGGTTCCTAAAGCGCCAGAACGAAGCTGGCCACCGGAGGAATCCCATCTCGTCCTCGACTCGCCCAACAGCAATGAAGAGGAAGAAGACTACACTTTTACACCTTCTCCAATGCTCGCTTATTCCACCGCGCCTCTGAGACCGAAGCTCGTAGAGCCGGCATGGGAAATCATCAATCGTCCTCACTCAAACGATACTCAACCACCCAAGACTTCCTCCTCAACTTCGGGGTCCGACCACTCCGCCTCTTCATCGACCTCAGCATCTAGTTTGTCTACAGCCGCAACATCCCAGAGCGTTGCAACGACAGCATACACAGCATCAGCAAAACACAAACCCATCATAATCCCAACGCAAGCCTCTCAAGCAGCCGCCCTCTCTCAACCACTACCCACCCCACAGCCATCAACAAGCAAGAATCCCACATCCTCCATCCCACGTTCTCGCCGCAATCCTTCTGAAATATCCAACTCGTCCATCGCTTCATCTGCCTTCTCCGTCCAAGCAACCGCGGCCAAAATTGACGACGACGAGAAAGAAGCCCGCCTTAAAACAGCAGCTGACGTCTCCATCGCTCGTCAAATTTCCGTCTCGCGCCAACAACGTCAACTCCTCGTTCCTATCCGCGCCAAATCCGCCTCCAACAATTCTTTAAATAAGAAATATACCAACCAGAGCCTCAGTCCGATCCCTTCTCCTAGCGTAGGAAGAGCTACCTCCCCACTCGGCGCCGTCGCCATCGCCAACTCGGAGGAAACAGACAGAATGGCCATGGCGCGGTCAGCCGCAGGTGTTGAATCTCCTCTTCTCGGCTCAGCAATGGGTATGCCGATGAGCGTTGGAGCCGTGGTGCAAGAGCGGAAAGAGAGATTGGTAGCTGGCGTGAAGCCTTCTACCCCGACACTTGTTTTTGTTCCTGGGCCGAAGGATAACGAGAATGTACAAGCGTGGGGCGTGCAAAACCCCAATGCTGCTACCCATAACGCGTCTGCGTCCGCAGGATCAGTGGGCTTAGCGGAGCGGAGGAAGGGGAGGGGGAATGTGATGGGGGAGATTAAGGTGGGGTTGACGGTGAATAGGGTTGATGGCCACGGACATGGACATGGACACCAGCATAGGAAGAGTGAAAGGGCCCTCGTAGAGAGAGTCAGTGTTGTTTCGAATTAGTGCTTCTCGCACTATTCCTTCAATCTTGTCCATAGTTTTCCCTTTCTCTGCTTTTATTTGTTTTATCTGCTTTGTTATCATTTTAGCGACGTACTGTACTCTGGTAGTATAAGCGGGGGTGGGTTGGCGTTTATTCGGGACTATTCTGGGCGTTGGAATTTGGACAGGGCGTATCATATCATACCATATATACCATTAGCTAGAGCAGATACTTCCTTCTTTTTTCAAAAGATTGGGGTTTGGATTGGGTGGATGGTTTGGCATTTTGTTTATTTATGTATTGAACTGGAGTGGAGTAAATTGGATGGATGATACCATGGTTCTTAAATTCAAAATTTTAAGTTATGCAAATTTTGATTAGTTGATTGTTTGTTTTCGTCTGTGTGTATTTTGTTTTTTGCTTATGCTAAGGTTAATGTGACAGTATAGTTAAGTTGCGTGCGGGCGTGTTTATGAGTTTGAGTGTTGATCCTATGGAGATAGAACTCCTCGACCATCATACGCGCGCAGTATCGCGAGATCCATTACAAGACTCTCAATATCTCTGCTACTATAACATATTATAAGAAAGAAAGTCTATTTAACCTAAACCAACCCTATCCTCCTTTATTAACCCTCTAATTTTTTTACACTTTTACCTACTAGATATTTACTAGCTTTCAAGTGTTTTGTGCGAAGAGATATTACATAAGCAGGAATTGCCCATAGCTAGGTGACAGGTAGGTTATTTCGTTTCCAGACCTGGGCGCAAATACGTGTTCACGGTGAGTAAGTAGCGCACGGGTATTACCTGGCAAAAATATTTCGGGTACAGGCCCCTCTGTATTACCTAGAAAACCCAAGATACCCGTGTCTTTTATATTTCTGGATAACCATCCGTCCAGATTCCTTTGCGATGCTCCGTTTTGAAAATATAAATTTTGAAGAGGGAGGTCAGGGAGGTGTTAAAATGATTGTAGATGGATGGGAGTCTGAGGGGAGTATAGCGTAGTTGCTTGCTTGCCGGCTAGAGTGTACGCTGTAGAAAACTCCCTTGATGAATTTGAGAGTGAGTCTGTGACAAGGATCTGACGAAGCAGACAACCAGATCAGAAGACAAACCGGGAAAATCCCTCCTTGTGTCCCTCCTCTATCAATCGATTGGAAACGAAACGAAACGAAAAGAAACGGGGTTTTAAACCAGCAAATATTATCGCTGCATGTAGTGTTACAACATCTCTAAACTTATTCTAGGACGCATATGTATGTGTGCCTCTAGCGAAAAGACCAATTGCCTAGGTAGCACTCACTAGTAGGGAAGTCGAAAATTGAAAGTGTTAATTAAGGATGAGACGAAGTGGATCAAAAGAGGAGTTGGAAGAATCTTGGCGGCGTCTATGACTCAAAAAAGAAATGAAACGAGACGAAGCTTTAAGCTCTCATGAATGGTTTATCCTGCTTCGCTTTCTTTCAAGATCATACTGCTGTGTGCTCAATCCGTGCATGTACTGTATGTTCAGATACACGTTCTCATTTACGATTTCCCCATCAACCGTATCTAAAACAAGCAAGCCTATCCTCTCTGCTTTTGAAATTTAGAGAAGAGATCCCATCAAGAACACTAGGTAGGCTGCTTCCCAACTCAACATCCCCCATCCAACCATCCCAAAGACCGTGCTGCCAGTTACATGTGCGGCCCAACTGCCCCGCCCCCTATGCCAGGTTCCATCGCACAATCAACAATATTCGTGAGGTCGAAGCCGAATTGCTTTGCGGCTTGGAGGTGGTGAGGGTTTGCAGGGAGATTATTGTCGCACCTGCTTGTTGGGTGTCCGGGGTTGAGCGTTTGGCGTCCCAAAGCTTCGAGTCAACATATAACAAGAGAATATATAGCTGGAAGCATACCCGTATGCCTGTTGGCTCTAACTCATAGCAAAGTTAACTTGCTAAGCTATTAGCAGACGGCCCGATGCCGGATTGTTGCCTGCGTGAGGTGGGCGAGAGGTGAGGCCCAAGGTTGTAGCATTTTGGTGAGTATGGAATTAGGTGGTTATGAGAAGCAGGTTCGGTGGATACTGGAAAAGCCTGGACGGATGAAAGAGAGGGCAGACGGTCCGAATTTGTGTATCCTCACACTTGTGACAAATATCCAGTCGATCGCGTCACTATAAATATCAATAAATTATTGCACGACCTTGTTGCTGTCTTATTGTCCGATCCCAGGAGTTTTGGTATCTTTTTGAGACCAGTATGAAAGGGCGAATGAGCGAAGGATGGTGGATGTGTTGGAATGGGCCATCCAAAGTTGGGTTTCTGCACCCATCGAGCAAGCCGGTACAGGCCGCAAAGAGACGCAGAACACGCCAAATAGGCGGCTTCTAGCTCTGTTTCGACCCAATTGAGAGGTCGATTCTGATCTGCGCCTCATTTGTTAAGTCTTTCTTCTTGAACAGCGGCCAGAATATCCGCTGCAAGCTTTCCCTCTTCGCGAACTTGGGACTGAGAACATACTGCCCCAAATGTAACGAGCCAATTCTGTCAAAAAAGCAATAATAGCTGTATATCTTTCTGATATACTCCAAGCGGCGTCGATGTTAGATAGTACGGAGATAGTTTAGTCCTAGCCGTTCTTCCGAGAGTATGATGATTTGTTCTTGTATTGCGATGGCTTCGGGGAATCGCGCCTTCACAGTCAGTTTCTTAACGGTGCTGACCAGTAAGTCGATGGTAAAAGGGTGGTCGTTCCCCAGTAGAGCTTGAGAACTCTTGATGTATTCCGGAATTTCCAATCTCAGAGTGCCATCTTTCCGACGACCGAGATACGCACCTAACAAACCTCTCTTCTCCCCCAGCAGTCTGTCTACAGTCATCTTCGCACAAATTGGAAACTCGTGTTCTTCCCTTAATGCCACCGTGGCCGTTTGCAATACGCTTTTTCTCAGTTCCAGTGCCTCCTTGATCCGCTTCTGCGAACGAAGGATCTCTGCTAAGGTCAACTTGCTCATCAGAGTACGGATATGGTGTTCTCCAAAGGTTTCTGAGAATCTTCTCACAAGAGTTTCCATCAAATGGGCTGCTTTTCTGGGTTTTCCATGTGCTGCATAGACACACGCCAATAAAGTTAGCTGCTGCAATTTCGCGAGCTTATTTTCGAAAGGACTGTTTCTCTGGCCATCCATGACTTCTTTCGCCAGTTTCTCAGCCATCTCTAGTTCTCCTTGCATATAAATGGCTCTTGCTAAATTGAACTCTTTAGCCCTGACAGCAACATGAGTTTCCGGCAGTATTAGGGACACCTTGGTGAACATGTCTCTTGCCAACTCTTCTGCTTTATCCAGTAGGCCAAGATTCTCAAGAATAACTTGGTAGTGGCCTGCTGCAATATGAACTATCCAATGAGGGAACCCCGGGACAGTAGCCCAGTCAAGTATTTCCCGTGCATGTACTGTCTGAACCGAATCGAGCAGCTTTTGTTCTCGATAGTATTGGGCATCTGTTGTCGTAGACATATGACCTCCAGCATACCCAAACCCATAAACGGCTGATGGGTTGTAGCCTTGGTTTGTCGAATGTTTTAGAGCAATTAATTGCTCTTCAAGAATGTGTCTTTTCTGGCTCAGAGCTAGGAAAGTTTCTGCTTTTGCGTCCACTCTTGGGACTCCGAAACCTATTTTGTAGCAAAAGGCTAGTTGCAAGCATACCTCTTCGTGCAACGAATATCTACCATCTTTTTTGTTTCGTCGGCCAGGCACTCGAAACATTGGAATATCTGAGTGCGAACCCGGAAGTCGACTTCGAAAAGCTGTGGGGGCGCAGGGGCAACCTGGTGAAAATAATTAGTATCATCTGACAAGAGTGTGCATATTGCTGTACTTGAAATCTCGCTGCCGACTAACTTTGGCTCTCCGTGGAATTTATATATACGGCATTGCGCTCCGAAACCTTGACCAATCTACGCAATTCATTAGCCCAGGTCATAACCGCGCGTGTAAATACTACATACTGCATGAACCGGAAAAGTGAGAGTATGGTATCCATCGTAGATCTCTCCTCGGGTTCATTTGCCAGGCATTGCTCAAAGATCTGAAGTAGCAATGTTTTCGTCTCCAGTTCGGTATCTTTCATCCCTCTAATGTGACATCTGGCAACTTCAATAATTGGCCTTTCTTCCAGGTCAGAAGTGTCATTCGTGAAACTGTCCTCTAAGCCAGAGATGTTGTAAAAAAGAAGCCATAAAGTGAACACGCCGAAAGAAAATGCATCGGTTTTAGTGGCCGCGCTAAACTCAAACTCACGATGATGGTGCTCGGGAGAATTCCAGGGTCTTGATTTTGGGAGGAAGACGAAAGGAGTTGTATTTTCCGAGAAATCCGAATCAATCCAGCGAGAGTATCCAAAGTCGGAGAGTTTCGCCTGGAGACCTGCAGTTTCGCTTTTGAAGACAAGAACATTGTCTGGCTTGATATCACCATGTATAATTCCTAGAACAATTTAGAGGCTAGTCTTCATGGAGGTCTTTCGAACTTACTGGCAAGGTGAAGGGCATTTACCGCAGAGCCAATTTGCATGCAGATGGATCACCTCTCCATAAACGATAATTGCATCCCTGCAGCCGTTCTCATAAAATGAAATAGATCGCCGTGACCGGATTTCTCAAAGACAAGAACTGGTCGCATGTCACCATCACCTGATGGCTCCCAAGAGATGCCTTTAATGTCGATGATGTGTGAATGAGTGCGAACTGGCTGGTGCGAGAGTATGATCATCTCGTTCAAAAGCACATGATCGCGAAGGATCCTCTTGAACGCCAAACTGAACTGTGGATTGACTGAACGCTGCCGCACATCTCCAGTTGCGCCTCTTCCTAAGATTCCCAGGGAGGTTTGATATGTGCTGGGTACGAAATCGACATGCATATCTTGCGCAATTCCAAGGATCATGTAGAATCTGAACGATGCACTTATCTCAGGAGATGGAATTCCAAAAGAGCTCAAGGTATTAGTGAGAGCCAAATCGGATCTAGAATACCAGGAAGGCCCATTGTCCATGGCATTGATAGCAGCATCGATACAGCAATACGTAGGGTTACCTAGGCTGTTCTAGTTGCAGGCGAGTTGATGGTCCATGTGAATCACCGTAGAACTATTCGCATGTTAGACAGAATCTGGATATAGCATCAAGTTAGTAGCAAGTATAGGATTTTCGAGCTATCAGACATGTAATAACACTGACTGCTGAGGATACAGGTGCTGTGGCGATGATCGGGATACATTAATGCGCAGATGTTTACCTAGGTACCTAGGCAGCAAGTGCAGAACAGATCAAGCATTCTCCGCTACCCCTGAGTCTAACTTATCGGCACGTACCAATGAAATTCGTAGAAAAGATGAAAGAAGAGATGAACCGGCAATTTAACAATAACATTATTCTTTGGTTGAATTACTAGGTAATGGACTAATTAGAGTGTGTATCGCTTGAACCTCAGCCATCCGTTCAAACGCCAATCCATGCCCGCTCGGAGGTATATTTGTACAAAATCAAGCAAACATTAGAAATCTTCCCGCCCCATGCTCGCCAAAACGCAGCGTTCATCCGCCCTCCGAACCCTTTCCATGACATATTATATACAATTCTTCATCTCGAGGCCGCCAATTAACTCCGCATCTCGCTGAAGATAAAAGGAAAGATGACTACGCATGCTTTCCAGAATACCAACACACTTTCCTGGATAGCCAGAGGGAATTTCCAGGCGCCGAGGATAGATCCCATGGTGCTTTGCATGACCATCCATATTGAGAGGAGAGCGACGGCGAAAAAGTGGTAAAATAGAACAAAAGGCCTTCGAATGATGCCAGCGAGGAGACCTGAGGGGCCGTCGATGCAGTTTCCGCCTTGCTTGAAGTATTGAAAGCATCCTCTTTGCAAGGTTTTCAATTCACGGTCATCAGCTGCAAATAAGCTGTATAAAGCCATAGCAAGGATGTTGATGATTGAAGAGAGATTCTTGCGCTTCCAGTGAAACTGTTTCATTGCTGCTTGAACCTTGTTAGTGTCCGCCAAACTCGGGATTCGCTCTGGTGATAAGAGCTCGGCGAGTAACACAACGTCGTTGAATGCAACAGTCATCCCACCTCCAGTTAAGGGGTGGCGCATATTCATGGCGTCGCCCAATACCACAACGCCCTTTTGAGTCTGTGTGCTTGGTGGTAAAAAGCTATTTGGCATACTTCGAGGAATCTTTCCGTCGGCGATCGCAGCCTCGAAGCATGGCTGTACTTGTTTGGGCAGTGCGGGGAGAATAACATTTCTGATATGTCCGCGCACACCACCGTTAGCTGGTGTAGCAGTTGGAAGATTTTCGGGAATATCGATCAGAGCCCGAGTTTCGTGCGTGCCAATTTGATAGAGGAGGACGGGTGAAGTCTGGCTGAGAATGACAGTGCCGTGATTGGGAACTGGCAGAGGGCAATCTATCAATTCGAGAGCGTAGAACTTGCTCTTGACGACAGGTGCCTTTCCAATATATTGCTTTCGGAACCTCGAGGCATAACCGTCGGCGATGATGGTAAGCTGGCCAAAGTAACAATCCTTTTCCTTTTCACCAGTTGCAGGATTTAGAGTTTTCGACTCCACACCAAGGACCTGCGGGCTCGCGGTGCTCACAATCGTATCGGTGACTTCGGTTTCAACAATAGTGATGTTCGGTTGGCTGGCACAAGCTTTTCGTAGTTGGGTGATGAAAACGTCCGTGGTGGAAGGCTCTGCCCTGTGGCCTTGAGCCCTTCTCGTTCTTCACTCCACCATGGCCTCCAGCATTCTCAGGATATGGGATTTGAACTCCTTGTCCATAGTATATAACCTGGTATCCTTTCACTGCCACTGCATCAATCCCTTCCAAACAATCCCCCAGGCCCAATTTCTCCAGCGCAGAAACACCTCCGGGTTGCAAGAGCTCGCCGACGATGCGATCGGGTTCCTTCAGCCATCTTTCAAGGAGAAGCACGCTGCGACCCTGTTTTGCGAGCGCAAACGCAGCGGCGCAACCAAACACGCCTGCGCCAACTACTACCACATCCGCCTCGTGGTGTAGACGTCTGCGCTGCTCGTTGGCGCTCTGTAAGGTGCTCGAGGACATGGTTGGGATGTGTTGAGAAAAGGTTGCGGGAAAACGGTTTGCGGATAGTCAGAGTCTTTGTGGACTTTTGAGAGCATGTGAAAATGAACTCCTCGGCTGATAGTTGACGGTGCTATGCAGCTCGCTGTCGGTGTCGGAACATGTCAAATTAGGAGGCCAAGGGATGAGCTGACGGTTGCGGTGGATCGACTGACTATGAGGTCGAACGATGCAAATAATGGGTTCAACGTAACATTGCCCCTGGAGAGCTCGCGGGGTGGGAAAAATTACAGCAGCGATTGGGAGAGGCGATTTCCGCTGGCACGACTCTCCCCTCAAATCGAATTGTCCAATCTCCACGAGAAGGCCCGTTGGATGATTCTTGGCAGGGAAAATGCAGGGAATACCAACTGTTTTTGATAATACGGTGTAAATGCAGAATCAGCGAGTTTATACCCAATCGCGTCTTGATCATGCACTTTTGCTGCAGATTCAGTACAGAATTACTGATTGCCTTCACCGCTTCGTATTCGTATTCCAGACCCTTTGAGAGCCATTGTCCCAATAGAAAGTCAGATTACATCGCCACGTGACTCGTACGACCCGGCAATCCAGTTTCCTAGCGTCTCGGCTGCAGCAGTTCCGCGACGTTGATTGTGGTGTGAGGCGGCCAATGTCGCTAAAGGGGTCAAATAATAAAATCATCCAGATCGCGCTTCTCAACGACAACTCTCTCTCTGCTACATCCTCATTTCTTCCCTTCTTGGCCCGCCATGTCTGCCATTCTGTCCAATTCCACTTTGACAGCTCCAGATACCTATATCGGTATCTACAATGAGCTGTCTAAGTACAATGTTCACTTGAACGTTTTTGAGCGCCTTTGGGCTGTAAGTGCCTCGGAGACCGATACTTCAATATGCTAATGTCTCCACAGAGTTGGTACGCATATATGGGCAACGATGTTCTCGCGACCGGTATTATGAGCTTTGTGATGCACGAGGTTGTCTACTTTGGCCGAAGTCTTCCCTGGATCATAATGGATCAAATTCCATGGTTCAACAGATACAAGATTCAGAACACGAAGATTCCCACCGCCGCCGAACAATGGGCATGCACAAGACTCGTTCTCCTCAGCCATCTCACCGTTGAGCTTCCACAAATTTGGTTATTCCACCCTATGGCCAAGGCTTGCGGCATGGAGACTGGTGTTCCCTTCCCAGCCTGGACAACAATGTGTCTGCATATCGCGGTCTTTTTCGTTTTGGAGGATACATGGCATTACTGGATGCACCGCGCGATGCACTGGGGCCCTCTTTACAAGAATATCCACAAGATTCATCACCAATATTCAGCTCCATTCGGTCTTGCTGCTGAATATGCTTCTCCTATTGAAACCATGGTTCTCGGCGCTGGCTCAGTTGGTATCCCTATCGTTTGGTGTTTGATTACTGGCGATCTTCACATTCTTACCATGTATCTCTGGATCGTCGCCCGTCTCTTCCAAGCAATCGATGCTCACAGTGGTTATGAATTCCCATGGAGCTTGCACCATTTCCTTCCTTTCTGGGCTGGCGCCGAGCATCACGATGTCCATCACGAGCGTTTCATTGGCAACTATGCGAGTAGCTTCAGATGGTGGGATTACGTTATGGACACCGAGTCTGGACCCGAGGCTGCGAAGAAAAGACGCGAGCGCAAGGAGGCGAAGGAGGGCAAGAAGATCCAGTGAACAGAATGCGAAACAGGGCCTCGAGGCTGTATATATTGGCGGGAGGGCAATGTTCGAGTTGTACATGTGAGGTGTTAATGTCAAGTCAGGAATGAGAGTGGAAATTGCGTGGGAATGAATGTGGCAAATGCCCGTGAGGATGGAGGTCTCAGTAAGATCAAAGTCTTGAAGGTCTGCTACACTGGTGGAGGTCTGGTTTCTGGGCGCAATGGAGGGTTCCTTAGAACATCATATAGAGATATCCAACCCTAATTAATATAAGTCACTACCTAACCATACATCCCGACCCGACCTATTTCATTACCTACTTTTAACCCGCAGCCAAAGTGATCCCTATTTTCTAACGCCCATTTTTGTAAAAAGCCTACTTCCCAAATTCCAATTCATAAAATCCGTACAGCCAGCTTACAATTCAACCATAGCTAAAATTCCCCAATCCCTCCTTTTGATCCTCACACCCCATCATTAACAAAACCGCTTCCACACCCATTCACCCCCTTCACGCCGCAAGAATTTCAAATATCAAAATCACAACTTCTTAGGAATACAACAATCCCCCGCCTCATCCGCAACTCTATCAGCCAAGTCCTTTCCCATTTCCGGCTGGGTCTCCCCTTCTTCCACGACAACCTCGCCACACTTCTCTGCCGCCTCATCACAGAACCTCGCCATGATGATATCTTTCTCCGACAAGCCAGGCGGAGAGTGCGTTGTCCAGCGTATGAACGTTGTGTTGTAGACCTGCAATATGTCTGTCAACACTAAATATTCCAACAAAACATCGGCACTTTCCCCCTTTCCCTATTCTCTTTCATTCTCCTCATCCCTTACTCATTTGTTTATCTTCAACAATAAAATAAATGGAAACTGAAAATAGAAAGTGAAAAAAGAGAAAAGAAAACACGAACATTAGACCACTCAGGATGATGCTTAACCTTCGTACACTCCGGTGCAACGAGATTCATAAACTCCCAGCATTTTTTGAAACCCTTGAATTTGAAATTGCGCTCAATTCCTTTGCCACTAGATGTTAAGGCCCATTTTCCGGTGGGTTTTAGTAGGGGAGAAAGGTCTTCGCTGCCTTTTGCGGGGCTGTAGTTGGAGGAGAATTGCGGTTGGATTAGTTGGGGTTGGAGGGACATATTTCGGTGGTGTTTGGTGCAAGAGGGGTATTCAGTGATTATTCGAGGGGAAGATGTTTGAATGC
>JAAMPI010001282.1:0-16541 GCA_013054445.1 Cudoniella acicularis
CGTCCTGCCAACAACACTCACGATTCCCTCTGGAGAAATCGTACACACATCTCCAGTATTATACCACCCTATCTCAGGAAACGCCTTCGCATTCGCTTCTTCATCCGTATACCCCACACACATATTCGGTCCTCGCAACCATAGCTCGCCTGGCCCCCCCTCCGGCGCATCAACGCCTTTCCCTTCAAGCATCAGTCTTGCTTCTATATTAGGCAGGAAATGCCCAATTGTTCCAGGTTCCAACTTCTCTCCCAATTTCTGGTAAGCGATATATGGTGCTCCCTCAGTCATGCCGTAAACTTGAATCAATTGCCACGGCGCACGACTTTCCAGCCTTTTAACGAGGTCTTTTTTCATAGGTGCACCGCCGCAATTTATTACTTCTGCGGCAGAGAAGTCGTACTTGGTGGTGATATCAGTGTTTGCGAGCGCGAGAGCAATAGACGGGACACCTTGGTAGGAAGTTGGTCTGACGGATGAAACGAGGGGTCCAAAAGAGGGGAGCGAGAATGAAGGCATAGCGTGGTGCATCATGCCTGTCCAAGGGCCAAAGAACAGCGGCATAGTCGTCATAGCTATATGCACGAATGGTGTGAAAGCTACAGTGCGGGAATTGCGGTGGAATTGCGCGGGATCATGAGCGTATAGTTGGTAGCAGTTTGAGATGAAATTGTAGTGTGTTAGTTTTACGCCTTTGGGTTGTCCGGTTGTTCCCGAGGAGAGGTGGATGGATGCCAGGCGTGTGGTGGTGTCTTTGAAATGCGGGATTGGGAGTTTTTGGTCAGAGAGAAAGTCATCGGGGACGTGTTTGTAGCCTTTTTTATTTCCGATGACGGTCAAAATGGTGGGCTGTGACCAAATGATGGACTTTTTCGAAAGTTCTCGCTGAGCTATTTTGATGCCCTCCTCAATCCTGGCAAGTGCTTCGCTGTATGCGAAAACGAATTTTGGTTGCGAGACAACCAATGCATGTGCGATCTCCGCTGGTTTGAGAGCGTGATTGATGGGACATCCTACCCCTCCCGTCCATAACAATGCGTGGAAGAGCTCAATGTATTCCACGCAATTTGGTAAGATGAGAGCCCATTTGTCGCCATCCGAAGGATTCAAAGATTGTTTTAAGCCATTGGCTATTCTGCCAGCTCGACTTCTAAGCTCACCTATTGTGATGCTTCGATTTGTGAGGCTGTCTGTTGCGATGAGGTGGGATTCTGATAGAGGTGTGGTGCCGGCATTTTGGTGGAGGAGTTCTGTGAGGTTGAGGTCGCGGGGAATTGAAATTTCGGTCTCTTTGTATATCCTCATTTCGAAAGAAATTTGTACAAATCGATGTTTTTCCTTGTACAAAAAATTATGGATGTTGACCGCGGACCTCAAGGGGGAAGTTTGAGGATCATGAAGCAGAAGCTATACTAGACCCCCATTCCGAGCTCGAAAAGCATCTTGAGAACGTCAGCCTTGCGCACGTTAGCTCCA
Organism: Cudoniella acicularis; assembly: GCA_013054445.1. Lineage (NCBI taxonomy): Eukaryota > Fungi > Ascomycota > Leotiomycetes > Helotiales > Helotiaceae > Cudoniella > Cudoniella acicularis. The sequence continues at coordinate 1,477 of JAAMPI010001282.1, forward strand.
GATAAAATTCCAAACAATTTCTAACAACTTGCTATACCAGAATAGGTAGTATCGAGCAAAAAGAATCATTAGCGCCAAGGGCACAAGCCGCTAAAATGGGTCCGCTTACGGTTACCCCGCGTTGGGCCCACACACCATCCCAGGATGCACTTCCGCTAATTTTTATAGCAGCGGAAAAAGATAACCAGACGGAGTCTGATTCAATATTTCGTTCCAAGTGTGGATTTTGCGATATGCAAGTGCGCACGCAGCCAAGGTTTGGAAGAAGACAAGGGTAGCTTTTCAAAGAGACCTCGGGATGACGGCTGGAGCTGCCCTGAAGAAAGATGCAGTTAAGAAAAGTTCGGTTGATGAGAAGTAATAATATTTTTTTACCTCTCAATCTTGCGAATACCCTCATTTTCCACTCTAAACGCTACTCACCACTACTACCACCAAAAATGTCACCACCAACCTTCACCACCCCTCCTCCCTCCGGAGAATTCCTCATCCTCAGCTACCCCGCCCCCCGCGTCGTTCTCGCAACCATGACACGCCCCTCCTCTCTAAACTGCATGTCGACATCCGCCCACTGGGAAATGGACGCCTTCTGGAAATGGCTGGACCTCGAGCCCTCCCTCAGCGTCTGCGTCATCACCGGCGCTGGAAAAAAAAGCCTTCAGCGCTGGCGCGGATTTGAAAGAATGGGATAGGAGTATGGGAGAGGATGCGGATCCGAAGGATAGGTTGGGGAATGCGCCTGCGTTTAAGCCGCTGAGTAGGAGGTTAGGGAAGAAGCCTGTTGTCGCGGCTGTGAATGGGTTGGCAATGGGGGCGGGGACTGAGTTTGCTGTAAATTGGTGAGTTGGCCTTTTTTTTTTATAAAAAAATCCATTTTCTAGACTCGAGCAGGAGTTGAAGCTGAGGTGAATGGAAGTGATCTCGTCGTCGCAGCCGACACAGCATACTTCGCCCTCCCAGAAGTAAAACGTGGCGTAGCGCCCATCGGGGGCGCACTCCCACGCATAATCCGCACACTAGGCCTCCAGCGCGCCTCTGAATTCGCACTCACAGGAAGAAACGTCACAGCACAAGAAGCCTTCCAATGGGGACTAGTAAATAAAGTTGTTCCGCAAGAAAAAGTGGTTGAGGAGGCGGTTAAGTATGCGAGTATGATTGCGGAGAATAGTCCTGATGCGATTATTTGTACAAGAGCGGGGTTGAGGGAAGGTTGGGAGAGTGCGAGTGTCGAGAGGGCGGTGGAAATTACGCTTGAGAGGGAGTTTGCGGAGTTGCAGAGGGGAGAGAATATTTTGGAAGGTGAGTTCTTTGATCGTTTTTTTGAGCGTGGGGGAAGTGAAGTGAATGTTGCTGATGATGTGTAGGTTTGAAAGCTTTTACTGAGAAGAGGGCGCCACAGTGGAAGGCTTCTAGGTTATGAAGAAGGAGATGCTGGATGATGTGTTCATATTTAGACGTCTTGAGTCACAATTAAATTGGCATCTGAATAGAGTTGGAAATTTGGTAACTTTTCTACCGTTTACTGGTCACCAGGTTGTGCTATGAAAACCCGTGTAAGACTTCCAGGAATAATTACTGCGCAGTGTGAAACGTTATGACAAATGAAAAAATTGTAATCTACTATGTCTATTTTTTGTGGCAGCTTCAGCCAACTTTAATTTTGGAGTTATTTGAGGATTTTGAAGTGTTTATGGGCTGCTAAATTACATGAACTGCTGAGCATTTAAAGGAAGAGAACCTTGCTAACAGCAATTCTTTAAATCCCTGCCCAAACCCCATCAACTCGTTACTTTATTCCCTAAAACAAACCGCAGTCCTCAATATACCTCCATCTAAATCCCCTACAGCTTACCCCCCCTCTCCCTCTTCAGCCTCGTAGGCAACAACCGCCTCAACACCTTCCCGCTCCCCGTCTTTGGAATCTCCCCAAGCACCTGCACACCACCCCTCAACCTCTTATAACCCGCCACCTTCCCATCAACCCACTCCCTAATCTCCCTCAACGCCTTCTCCTTCCCGCCACTATATTCCCTGCCAGCCTGAGAAAGAGTGACATAAGCCACCGGCACTTCCGTACTCTGAGTTTCGTCCCAGGAGGCGCAGATGACACCTTCGTTCACGAATGGGTGGGTTATGAGGAGGCCTTCGAGTTCGGCGGGGGCCACTTGGAATCTATTTTTTTAATGTTAGGAATTAGGGAGGGGAGGAAAAGAGGAGGAAGGAGTACCCTTTGTATTTTATTAATTCTTTTTTGCGGTCTGTGAGGTAGAAGAATCCTCCTTCGTCAGCTTTAAGCACATCTCCTGTTCGCATCCATCCTTCATGGGAGGCTTCAGCTGTTGCTTTTGGGTCATTCATATAGCGTCTATTTAGTTAGCCGAAATATTTAAGGGTTGGGAAGATAAATATGACGAACCTGAAAACTGTAGGTCCTCTGACGAGCATCTCTCCTTCTTTTCCCACTTCCACATCTTGCATGTCGTTGTCTACCAATCTTGCCTCCCTATTCAAAAGTCAGTTGAAATTCTAGTTGAAAAATGCTGGTAAGACTTACACATTCGCAAAAAGCCTCCCGACGCTTCCTACCCTTCCACTCTCATGAGCCCTCAAAGTAGCAATATTCGTCTCCGTCATCCTATCCCAACACACATAAAAGTCAGCAACAACCCCTTCTCAGACGCCTCAGCCTCCTCGACTAAGACAACCCACTCACCCATAACCCTGAAATATCGGCGCCCCCTTAAACCGCTTATGCAGTGCCTCAATCACCTCTTCTTTCAACGCAGCCCCGCTACACATAATCCACTTCACACTGCCCAAATTCCACTTCTCCATTTCCGTGCCTTTGCTCATTGCAAATGCTATTGGGGGAACGATCCTGAGTGTATTTGCTTGAGCCTGTGAGGAGAGTTCAAGGAGTCGTGGGAGTGTGTATTTGCGCATGAGCATTACGTAGGCGCCGAGCCAAGCGGACATGAGAGCTACTGTGTTCAATCCTGTTTTTCTCTTTTGTTAGCCCGATTCTCTTCCCAAATAAAAGACCGAGGGTAAAAATACCGTAAATATGACACAAAGGCGCAAAGAAAACTCCCCTATTCTCGGAATTATAAAACGCAGGATCAGAGGCTCGGATCCCCGCCAAACTAGCAATGAGCGAATAATGAGTCAACTCAACACCCTTTGGCTTTCCAGATGTCCCAGAACTAAAGCATATACAAGCTGTGTGATTTCTGTTATCTTGGTGTGTGAGATCGAAGACTGGGAGTGCAGTGTCAGATTCGAAATCTGAGGGGAACTAGATCGAAGTCAATTATTTGCTTGTGAATATTAGAATTGGCACAAACTTTGAGGAGAATTTGAGATTCATTGGAGGAGTTATTGCTCCGACCGAGAATAACAATCTCAGTTTCTTTCAGTCCTTGAATTCTGGAAATAGCAGTCTTGACTTTCTCCACGAGTTCCGCGTCAATGACGAGAAGTTTAGGTCTGCAAATTTCAAAATAATGCACGAAATCTTCCGTTGTGCTCATAGGATTCATCAACCTAAATTAAATCAGCTCGAAACTATCATTATACTAAGAGAGCGAGGGACTCACGCAGCAGTAGCACCAGTCCAGAGAACAGCATGTATAACTTGCACGTGATCAACCTATTCATCATCAGCCCTTCCTCACTTTCAAATTTTTCCATATCTCTTCCAATTCATATTTTTCAATCGTCTCATTTCAACCCAAATTCCCATCTAAATTTATTAACAAAAAGAGGAACTCACACCATTAACGCCCACAATTCCAACAACAAACCCCTCTCTAACACCAAATTTACCCCTCAACGCCCCCGCACACCTTGCAGCACCCTCTCTCAACCCTTTATAAGTCAACCGTTTCCCACTCCAATCATCCTCCAAAATAACTTTATCCCCGCTCACACCATCCGGATTATATTTCGTTAGAAATTGGGAGAGCGAGAGGTTTGTTGGGACGTAAGGTGGTGGGTAGATCGAGGTGTAGATTTTCATTTTCTTTTGTGACGGATGGAGGGGTTTGTGTAATATGAATGAAGAATGAAGGTGAGTGGAGGAAGAGAGATATGGTGGTGGAAATATGCATGAAGTTGGTAGAATGAAATAAGAAGGCACTACTGTCGGGAGCCGGGTAGTTCTTGGTGGGAAAAGGAGAGCCGGGCCAATAGGATGAGGGGTCGTGGGCACTTGATGGGTGTTGACAGCTATTTTTTTGGTGGGATTCACTTTGAATCTATGTACTGGGCACGTGAATAAATTCTAGATGTAGTCGTGGTATTGCAATTTGGCTCGTAGAAGGTTTTTGACGCGAATTTTGGGGGGGGAGTGAAGTAGCGAGATCACCCTTGTCAATTGTTGAAGAGACTTATTGACTTTTGTGATGTAAATAACAATTCTAGACGCCTCCCTCTCAATATGCTTAGAAGTGAAGAAGATGCACACTTCATACCCGTCCTAAATTTTCAAACCTTGTCGCTCACAAAACAGACACCTCCCTCCCCCTCTCCATCCTCCCCGCCCTCGCAACCTCAACATTCCACCTCCTCCTCCCTTGCTCCTCCGCCAGCAACCTAACCGGTAAATCCACAACCCTAGCCCTAATAAACTCCCCAAAACTCTTCGCAAACCCATCAATAATACTACTACTACTAACACCCTCTTGCAAAATCCCATAAACCACAAAATGCACCGCCAAGAGATTCTTGGCTTCGAATCTCTCAATGCGGTATTGAGGTTTATAGTCATCGCCCAGGAGAGATTTGAGACGGGGGATCGTGAGGAAGGATTGTAGCCACGGGTAGGCGGTGGGAGAGCGGACCCAGAGTCCTACGTTGGCGTTTCCACCTTTGTCGCCCGAGCGCGCGAAGACGAGATCTCCTGTTTACTGTTAATCATCACCAAATGGAAAAGTTAAGAGAAATAACAAACCCAAAGGCCTCCTAACCGTCTCCCCAAAACCCGCCAAATCAACCCCCTTTTCCGTCTCATAACTCTCTTGCCCCTCGAACATCCCGTACTCCATCCCCTCCCTCTTCTTCACCTCAACCGCCTTCCCACCACCACCAACAAGCTCAACCCTCAACTTGACATCCTCCTGCCTAACCAACGCAGGAAAATATCTAACAAACAGTCTCGGCTCGATGGTCCTCCAATCCATCGCCAAATGCAACCCACAATACCCCTGCATCCCATTATAAAACACCGCCTTCTTGAACCTCTCAATTGCCTCCTTCGTACGCGCTTGCACAAACATCCTAATTTGAACAGTAGCCTCTGCCTGCGTCTTCGGATCTTCCTTGGAGGTTCCGTAAGGCTCGATGCTGAGGGTGGTGAAATCGGCGGGGTCAAGTTCACGTAGGAGTTGTGATTTCATGAGAGCGACTTTCGCGGAGATGTCGAGTCCGGCGCAGTAGGCAGAGATTTCGGCTTGGAAACCGCCCAGGAGGCAGATTGCGAGTTTGGTTGTTGGGGGTGGGGGAGAGCCGGTGATGCCGGATAGTTTGATGCGGTTTGGGGCTACTTCTTCGAGTTTTCCGTTGTCGATTTGAGCGATGACATCTGGGTTTAGGTATTTTGGGCCTTGGATTTCGTAGAGGAATTGTGCCTTTACGGTGTCAAGTGTGACTGCACCGTTCGAGCGTTCGGGTTTCGTGATGATTGATGTGCCGTCACTTGCTATTTCTGCAATTGGGTACCCAACTCGGTATTGGCGTTCGACTTCTTGAAATCCACAGTAATTGCCTCCGGTTGTGTAGGCACCGCATTCAATGAGGTGTCCGGCCATTAGACTTCCAGCAATTTTGTCCCATTCATTTGCTTTCCATCCGTGCCACCAGGAGGCAAGGCCCATAACGGGACTGGCATCACAACAGCGTCCGCAAACAACGATATCCGCTCCAGCTTCCAATGCTGCGATAACGCCAGAGTGGCCAGTATAAGCATTTGCAGCTAGTATCTTGGAATCATCGCCTCTTTGCTCAAGCCCGGGGATATCCAAATGCTTGTATGAAGAATTCTTCACTTGCCGTACTTGGGCAGTCAAATTATCCCCACTCACCCAGGCCACTTTGAGATTCGTAATTCTCTGACTGTGAAGGTATTTTTGAATCTTCTCAGCTAGGCCTTTTGGGTTCAGGGCCCCTCCATCATGAACGACTTTAATCCGTTTCTCTGCTAGAAAGCGAGCAGCAGCACCATCTTTCCATGCCAACTGCTCCAGGAAATGAGGTTCATAGCCAAGTTCGGGGCGGTCAATCATCTACCCAGAACGTAAATTTCAATGTTCAGTAACAAAAATCTGGAGACTCACTTCGATTGCCTTCCACGCAATATTAAACTCGGCAAGATAATCTGCGGTAATTGCATCTACATTGCCGTCTCGAGCAAGGCGGTAAACTTGATCAAGTCCATCACCGATAGCTCCAGAGGCATTTCCGATACGAATTGGCCGTCTACCTGAAGTCGCCATTGTGTTTGAATATCCCAAGTTAAGATTTAATTTCACGATCTCCGACCTGCATGAGGCTCGAAATTCACGGCTCCTTTTCAGATAGCTACGCTCAACTCCACTACAGCTATCTGAAAGCCGATCAAGCAATTGCAGGAGCTTTATGAGCGGCCCAACAGAGTCCTCGGCCCAAGGTACAAACGAGTTTCGAGTCCCAAGAACTTCCGTTGGACGACGAATCAACGTAATGGTCCTCGATGGAAATGCTAGATCATGCCTTGACTTCAAGACCTGATAGAACAGCAACTAATGAATCATTTTGTGACAGGAAAATAAAAACGGATGAAAAGCAGCGTCAGTTTTGGCAGTTCATACATACCAGATTCTAAACACATAGATCCACTTTCAAACTGCTACCCAAAAGGGAAAAGTCTTAATAGAAGATTTGTGACATGGCCCGAGATGGATACCCCTCCAGTCTTGGCGGAAATAGATAAGCGGAGAGCATGATGCGGAGATGGAACAGGGGTGGGAAAGTGGGGAAGCGGAACTGAATCATTAGCCACCAAGCCCACAAAAAGGGGCGGGATTCTTGATCGAATTCCACAACCTTGATCCTAAGCACAAGCTTAGCTCGGCAAGGGGATCTGCAGGTGCAAGGCTCTGGGCGTCAGTCAGCCTTCTTTTTCTTTCATCCGAGGTGATACTGTTTCTCAAGCTCGGGATTCCTTATCGCGCACTGTGATTCTTCTCTGAAATAGGCGTTGAACAACACACAAGATCAGGAAATTCACTCTTGTCTTTCTGATACATCGATCGCTGAAAGTTATTTCCAAGGGACTGGAACGGAATCGCTCGATTTTCGAATTTTCAAGATGGCTTCCCCACGAACGAAGAATCCGGTTCCAAGTTGGATCGAAAATCCCTACCCTCATCTCGATCACAGTCTTGTTTCTTTTCCTGCAAAACATGTCCTTCTTGTCACGATAAATCGCCCCGAATTTATGAATTGTTTACCCGTCGAGGCCACAATTGAGCTGGGAGCGCTTTGGAATGGTACGATGCTGAGCCAGAATTGTAAGTGTGCTTCACGGGAACTTTTTGATGGAGTCGCTCTAACATTCCCAGGCGATGTGCTGTATTTACTGGTGTGAGTATCAAAAGATCCTGAGTCTAGAATCTTGTTAAGTAGAAATAGGCTGGAAAGGAGGCGTTCTGTGCGGGAATGGACCTGAAGCAACGGCTCGACATAATTAAAACAAACGACGTTGCCCTCGAATACCCACAAGGAGGGTTTGGTGGTATGACGAACCGTGTCGGAAAGAAGCCAATTGTCATTGCTTGCAATGGACATGCTCACGGTAGGTTGCATTGGGTCTTGGAAGAGGTCTCGATTCTGACAAGCCATTGCAGGTGGCGGATTCGAAATTGTTCTCAACGCCGACGTGATTTTTGCCTCACCAAATGCAACATTCTGCCTTCCAGAGGTTCTTCGTGGTGTTTCTGCTCTCGCTGGTGCTCTGCCTCGGGCAATGCTTCTGTTCGGAAATCACAGAACCATGGATTTGATACTGACAGGTCGACGAATGCCTGTTGAGGAGGCTTTGTCTTGGGGATTGGTGAAGGAAATCGTACCCCAAGAGAAATTGTTGGCAAGAGCAATTGACTATGCCAAAGAAATCTCGGAAAAGAGTCCTGATAGCGTTATCATTTCGAGATTGGGTGCGCGAGAGGTATGGGAGACTGGAGTAAGCAGAGCAACAATGAGAGGCCAGGAATTGTACGCCGAGGCCATGTTGAGGAGTAAAAATAGCGCAGAGGGATTGGCGGCATATCGGGAGAAGAGAGATCCTATATGGTTGCCGTCGTATCTTTGATCGCAGAGTTGTAATAGAATCGGGGTTCTTAGAAACTTGACAATGTAAACTTTTGTACGCCCCACCTCTGTTATATTGCACAATCTCAATCAAATTTTAGTGATATAACTTAGCAAGCGCAGACATCCGAGCCCAGTCTCGCACGACCGTGAGGAGCAAGACGGGGAGAAAAAGAGGATGGCTAAATCTCGACAAATTAAGGTTGAAATGCTCAATGATATATTGGAAAATAGTGCGCAAATTCATGACGTGGTTGATATTTAAGATTGAGCTATATGAAGCTTTAGATAGTATCACGTTGCAAGTCAAAGCTTGCTGCATGTTGTCGCCTTTGCAATTCGCGCTGATCCATTGGACCTGTGACTTCTTAGCTAGCATAATTTGAGGGGTAAAAAATACTCACAGAGCAACACGACCATCCCCTTGGACTATTGTTTCAAAAATGATGTCTTCAAATCCTTCTCGTTCCCCAACCTTCCACATCCTAGTCTCCAACGCGTCGCCAGGATAGACCACGCTTTTGAATCTCGCATTGAAACTCTTGAATCGTGCGGGGTTGCTTCCTCCAATACATTTCAGTACTCCGTGAGCCGCAATATTCCACGTCCCAAGGCCTTGCAAGATGGAGCCCTTGAATCCTGCCCTCTGTCCAAACTCTTCATCCGCATGCATTGGGTTATAATCACCACACAGGCGGTATAACAGTGCTTGTTCGGGAGTGGTTTGGAAGATATGAACAGCATCTGGTGCACGTTTAGGTGGAGGGTACGATGGCTTGGTAGGTCCGCGATCTCCACCATAGCCGCCTTGTCCAATTCCAAACGCAGTCGAGGTGAGTTTTGCATAAACAGTATTCGTTTTAGCATCACGGAGAGTGTTTTCTGCTTCCAATATCATATTTCCACCTTTATCATACACGCCAAGAATTTGACCATTGAATTCGAGATCGAGTCCTTCGGAGCTCACAGGTATAGCTTTCACAATTTCAATGCCTCGCTCTCCATCCACCGAACGCTGAGGGTCGAATGGAGGTGTGCCCGGAACTGCAGCGCTGACAGTGCGTTTTATGAAATCGAAGACATCTTGATCTGTTTGCTTGAATGGCAGATTGATTGGAAAGGTTGGGAAAGCCGCGAATCGAGGATGAAGTTCGTATAGGAAGTGGAGCTCGTCTTTCGTCACGCCAATGGCATTTGCCTGCTGAAACGTTAGTATTCCGTGATATTTATGGATGAAAGATGGCTTACAAAGAGAAGAACATCTCGTCGTAAATAGCTGGCTTTTATGGGTGCCAATTTGTGGCCTGCTGCTTTTGAGAAGTCGACATTGTCGTATCTGCCAGAGGCATTCTTTGTCGGTGTAAGTGCCATGATCTAGCTGATCACCTTAGAATACCGTTATTCTGCTGAGATATCGTCTTTCCAAGTAAATGCCAGGCTGAGGAGATCCAAAAATGTCAGCCTCCTTCCGAGGTCTTCAAAAAGGACGCCACTTCTGCCGACTGAGCCCGACACGTGTGGCATCAATCAGGCCAATAAGCCCCGGGGGTCTTTCCTGCAACTGGATGTGCCTGGTTGCGGTTCCATGTTGATTGAAATCGCGCCTCTAACGCGCTTTGCACCGTTGGTACAAGTAAACTACTTAGCTCGGTAGCTTGGGGCAGTGGGGTTTAACTTGAGAGACGCTAGTGAGTCACTAGCGACAAAATGATCGGAAAACAACGTCCTCCACAACTTCAGCAGGGCACTACCTAGGCACTTCACTCTTCCGGCTTTGGGAGTGTCCAAGTCCGATGGCTTGTTTCGTCTGTGCAGTCCACATGTTTTGGCTGGCAAGCGTCAACTCATGCGTCGTGGTGAAATGGTCTGACAGGCCGACGCGGTCCCAGATCCCCGCACTTTGTCAACCACCGATCCGGGGGCCTGGAGTTGGGAAACCCGGGGTCTCCAAGTTCCAATTCTGTGCCGCTTTTGTGTGCAAAATTGCCCAGCTACCCAGGTAGGATACATGTTCAGCTTGGGCTTGCTTTGTGCTCGTTGGGAGCTAGTGCCCCGGATTCTTCGGGCGATGAGGTTTCGTCGAATCTATGTTGTTGCTGGCTTTTCAAGTGATTTGAGGGCATGCCAGTTGTCCAATCAGGAACTTCTCTGTTGGATAATCTTGGCTATTTAAAAAGGCGATGATCAGCTCCCCTGGCTGTTACCCCGAAAATCTACTTTCTACTTCTGTGTTCAAGATACCTTGAACCCCTTTCTTTTATCGAGTCACAGCAACAAACTCAACCTGAGAGCTGGCCAAGGCATCCAATAACCACAATGTCGGATCGTGAAAAGAGCCAGGTCGAGGAGTTTGACCACGCCATCATGCAGAGAACAATTACCCAGCAGACTGGCCAAGATCCTAGCGGCTTGGAAAAGGCTCGGACAGGTGGCACGATTGACACTGTGGCAGCTTCAGCCATTGGAGGCGATTACCATGATTTGCCAGCGGGTTATTATCGCTCTCCAAAGTTCATTGGAACCTTTGTTGGCGTGGTTTTCATGGCTTGGTCGCTCTATGTGGGTTACGTTCTACCCTCGGCGACCTTGGCTATCATCAATGAAGATATTGGTAAGTTTTGCAGTGCTCCAAGAGGTAAACTTGTTGACTGATATTCCAGGCCCTTCCCCAAACTATGTTTTGATTGTCACAGTTACAACCGTGACTTCAGGATGTCTTCTCACCAGTATGTGATCTCCAGCCCTTGGGAAAGCCTTCTCCTTATGGAGTCAAAGATTTCATGATCGTGTGGCTAATTGTGCTGGCAGTTGTTGGACGTATGGGTGATATCCTCGGACGACGATACTTTCTAATCGGAGGCCAGTGTTTTGGACTCATTGGTGGCATTATTGGAGCAACTGCTAAAACGGTTAACACACTTATTGGTGGTTCCGTTTTTATGGGAATCGGCGGTGCGGTCCAGCTCACGTTTACCTTCGTTATTTGCGAATTGGTTCCAAATAAACATCGAGCCTATGTCGATTCGGCTCTGTTTTTCTGCATAATTCCGTTTGCAGCACTCGGTCCAATCTTAGGTTCGTACAGAATTTCTGTCCAATTACAACTGCTGATGGTCACCAGCGCGTTTGCTCGCTACACAAACTGCTGCAGGATGGCGGTAAGATCTTTCATCCTAAAATTCTCGAAGCACAAGCTGACTGTGCAGATGGTTCTACTACCTCAATATCATCTGTTGTGGAGCTTCGATCATACTTTTTACTCTGTTCTATTTTCCTCCAAATTACCAGCAACTGCATACTCGAACATCTAAAAGAGAACAATTCAAGAAAATCGACTATGTCGGAATGGTTCTTTTCACAGCTGGCGTCATTTTATTCATGCTGGGGCTTTGTAAGTAATCAAATAGATCTCTAGAATAGCTGCTAACCAATAACATAGCCTGGGGTGGATCGTCTTATCCGTGGAAATCAGGTCCTGTCCTCGGCTGTATCATTTCTGGTGTCGTTTCCCTGATTATCTTCGTCTTTTACGGTATGCCACCTCGCCTCCGTTTGTTGATCATAGCTAACAATGTGCAGAAATATATGCCCCTCTCTCACAACCACTACTTCCCATGAAACTCCTCAAGAACAGAAATTACGTTGCAATTTCCTGCTCTGCTTGCGTTGGAACTATTATTTACTTTTCAATGAATGTCTTGTGGCCTGAGCAAGTTGCTGGTTTATATGCCACCGACAATATTACTATTGGCTGGCTATCTGTAAGAAACTCATCTGCCCACCACGGAAATTTTTGCTGACACTGTTACAAGTGCACGACTGGTATCGGAGTCATTGTTGGGCAAGTCCTCGCTGGTCTCGTCTTCAAACCTCTCGGAGGTGCTAAATGGCAACTGCTTGCTTGTTGCGTTGGCATGACAGTTTTCCTTGGAGGCCTCGCAGCTGCCAATCAAAACAACAAAGGTCTCGCAATCGCTGTAAGTCTAGATTTTAAAAGTGGGACGATACACGCTGACTTTGTAGTTCACCATCTTGGGTGGTATTTCCGTTGGATTCCTCGAGCTGATTACAATTATCATGGCCGGTCTGGTATGCGAACCAGGAGACATCGGTCTAGCATCCGGTTTCCTAGCTTCACTCCGTCAAGTATTTGGCACTATCGCTAGTAAGTTTACTCCTTTCACTAACTCACTCTACTAACATACTCTCAGCCACAATCTACGTAACCATCCTCACTAATCGCCTCAAAACCACCATCCCCGAAAACGTAATCCCAGCAGCCGAAAACGCCGGTCTTCCCACCAGCTCCCTCGACTCTCTCTTTGCCGCACTCACAGCGGGGACAGCTGCAGCTCTGCAAAAAGTTCCAGGTATCACAACAGATATAATCGCAGCAGTTGGCGAGGCCGTAAAGACTGCGGATTCTCAAGCTTTCAAGACGGTGTATTTGACTAGTATTGCTTTTGGGGGCTTGAGCATTATCGCTGCGTTGTGCGCGTCGAATGTTGATGAGAAGTTGACGGATCAGGTTGCAAGGCGGTTCAGGGGGACGAATAATGTGGATGAAGTTGCTATTAAGGGGAAGGCTGATGAGGAGAATTGAAAATCTGGGGCTGGTGAGGGGTGGGGAAGTGGAAATAAGAAATATGACGAGGTATGCTCTCTAACTTTAACATATTGCTCTCCTAGCGGAAGTGGAATACACACAACCATTTCCCAATACAATACATCATTTCCATCTCCTTTCCCCTCTCAACCAACTAAGGCAACCTCGAACACCCCACTTGCACCCAAAACCGATGACTCAGTCCCCCAGGTGTCCTAATTTCCTTCTGCCTCACCATATTCTCCCTAATAACCTCACTCTTACAATGCACTTCCTCAAAATACTTCCTATCCCTATACCTCTCCAAACTATACAGCACATCCCTTCCTCCCTCCCCTTTCCCCTTTCCCTCTGCACTCCTCAAAAAACAATAAGTCCACGTCCCCTCCTCCACTTTCTCCACTTCATCAGCGACGACTTTCCAGTGTTGAGCGCCGGAGGAGATGGTATTTGGTTCGTAGATGATGGAGGCAATTACTGTGAAGGGGGTGGGGGAGGAATCCGTGTAAAGGGGGCGGTAGGGGAAGCCGGTTGTGAGGTTCATGGGTTCGTCTTTGGGTGGGGAGAGGAGGAGGGAGGAGGACGTGCATTTTGAGTGGAGGTTGGTGTAGGCTGGGCTTGTGATGAATTGTTTGTAGATTTGCTCATTTTTGAAACTGCAAGGGCGAGATTTTTAGTACTGGAAATGATATGGTTGGGAGGAGGGGACGAACCATGCTATTGTGAGTACCTCGATTTCGTCGCTGGGTTTTTTGTCTTCTTTGAGGAGGTAGAGACATGGGATTTCTTCTGATTGACCTTTTGCGTAGGAGAGGATGGGGGTGAAGTGCGTGAGGAGCTAGAGAGTGGAAAGTTAGTGATGGTGTTGAAGATGGAATTTGTGAGAGGGGTGCGTATTTACTTCGTCTGCTTTTCCTGGTTTGGGAAACCAGTGGCTGAAAACTAGGTACTCTGTCATTTTTGCTTGGTTTTGGTATGTTGTTCTAAAAACACTTTTTGAAGAGAATGAATTGAGTTTACGAAAGTCCAGTTACAAGACTTTCTGGGAGGAAATTGAAAGGCCGAGCTGGACCTGCATGAGCTTTCCTACAGCCAAGGATTTTCTACTAGCTGGACAGGAACCCAATTTCCTGCCTTGGTTGCGTCGGTTTCTTGGCTAGTTCTGCAGCGGAAAGGGTGCAGGCAATGATTCATTAGTGCGGGGTGAAGCGGACCACTTTAATTGCGGGGTAGCTGAAGCTTTGAGGTAACCCCGCCATTTCGGACTTCGAAGCTCTGGGTGCATGAATCAGTTATGGCATCTAGTGTACTTTGTGTGTGTCAACAAGGAACAACATTTTCCAGAGAAAAAGTTGATGCATAATCACGAAAGGAAAAGTGACAATTTGAAAATTTACACAATCCAGACTTCACTCTCCAACAGCCAAACTCCCTTCCGTGGCAAAAATATCAGAATGTCAGAACCAACCCACCAAAAGAAACCACGAGTAATACTCGGCCGTACTTACTTCCCTCCCCCTTTCAAACAAGTCAAATAAATTAACAAAAAAACAAAGTAATGAATTTCGGCCCCGACATCGAATGGGGAGCCCGCATAACCAGCCTCCCCGAATTCGAGAAATTCCTCGACTTCCTGCAAGAACAGGGTTATAATGAAGTCGATACAGCGCGGCAATACCAGCGCGGAGCACAAGAAGCATTTACCGCTGCTGCGAAATGGAAAGAGAGGGGTTTGAAATTGGCTACTAAAGTTTGTCTTCTTCTAAAAACTTCCACCTTTAAAAAATGGAAAAGGGGAAATATTGCTAATTGATTTGTGGTTGCAGGTATACCCCGTAACACCAGGCCAACACTCCCCCACCACCATTACCAAAATGTTCAACGAGTCTCTCACCGCACTCAAAACCGACTCAGTCGATATCTTCTACCTACACGCACCAGATCGCAGCGTTCCTTTTACAGCTACATTGAGAGCTGTGAATAAACTGTATAAAGAAGGGAAGTTTAGGCAGTTGGGGTTGAGTAATTATACGGCGTTTGAGGTGGCGGAGATTGTGGTTACTTGTAAGGAGAGGGGATGGGTGAGGCCGACGATTTATCAGGGGAGATATAA
>JAAMPI010001283.1:0-16532 GCA_013054445.1 Cudoniella acicularis
TGCTCCTCCGGCTGCTTGTCATGATCATTAACCATGCTCGGCGGCTTCGGATACTTCAAATGCCTTTTAGCCCCCACTACCTCCTCATAGGAAGCCACTCTTTCCGCCTCCACCACCCCTTCATAATAAGACACTCTTCCCCCCTCCTCCATTTCTGCACTCCAATTTCTCTCTTCTTGCTGCTGCTGCTGCTTTTCGTGCCCACAAACCACACCAGGCACGTCTGGATCCTGCAGCTGTCTTCTAGGATCCACCACCCCCTCACAAAAAGACATTCTTCCCTCCTCCACTTCCGGACACCAATCCCTCTGCTCCTGTTGCTGCTTGTCGTGTCCATAAACCACACTGGGCGGCTCCGGATCTTCCAAATGCCTTTTAAAATATTTCGGAAAATGGTGTTTGATAAGTGGTTTCAGGCTCGGAAGACAGGCACAAATAATACCTGTGTGAAGCTCAAGAAGACTGAATTTTTTGTTAGGTCATATATTTGAAATATAATTGGAAGAAGGGTGAAGGGAAAAGAGGGCGTACATCCAAACAATATTCTTCGGAAAATGCCACGTGATATCCCACCCCTTTATTTTATGCCCCAGAACCGCGAGGCGACCCATACTAATTATACAGACGCTGTGACGGCACCTCATATCAGCACATGGATCAATAAACCCCCCTTTTTTCCACCAGGGTTCCATGAAAAAAAAACCCTTGAAAATGAAAACTCACAAAAGACCCCGTCATAAGCACCACCAAAACCCCCATCTTCTTCCTCCCCGGCAAACTAAGCGGCGCAAGCAACCAAACCGGCAAGAACAACATAACTAAATCCACCGCCGCATTAATTGCGGTTGTCGCAAGAAAATTCGCAGGAATATTGATACAATTTCGCACCTGCGTTGGGTCCATTTCCCAATAGAGAGACATAGGAGCACAGATGTAGAAAGGAGTGAGAAAGATGCAGGTGCAGTAACTGAAAGTGGTGAAGAGGAGGATGTAGATTGTTATGCGCAGGGTGCGAGTGCGGGTGATGGAGAGGCGTAGGTATGAGGGAGGAGGATGGAGGTTTTGGTGAAGAAGGTGCCGAGGCCGAGGAGATTTGGCCGATTATGAGGCGTCCTGGGAGGAAGTTAGCATTGTTGAACTTCCTTAGCTAGAAATACGATTTGCAAATTCTGTGGAGGGATGGAAGTTGTAGTTATTTTGTGGAAGGCAAGAAAATAATGGGGCAACGTACCCGCATAAATGCCTTAAAATTCTCAAGTGGAACATTCCATATATGAACCCCAACTCCATTTCTTATCTCTATCAACAATGTTAGCAACCTACTATATAAATTAATCTCATTCGAATAACCTACGATAAATCTGCAAACTCGAATACGTAATTGAAAATATCTACCCATCGAAACAATCAGCAAAGCTCCCTAAAAACACACCTTAGAACAAAAAATAAAAGGAATAAAACATACAAATCCTAAAATAATCGAATCTACACAACACAACCAAATCAGCACACATTCCACTTTACAACATTGGCCCTCCTCGGGAAGAAAAGGAGAAACTCACAATCATCAAACCCCAACCTCTTAACAATAAACCTCTTCGTATACAACCTCGCCACCAAAAATATCAGAGAGAAGAACGGAAGCACAATCGCGGCTGTTATCAATCCACAAGCATCTGACCCTGGATTAACGAAGTTAGGCGTAACTCCATTCGGCGGGGGAGCTGCAGCGATGATTGTTGATTCCGCCGTGTTCGTATTCGTTGTCGACATTGTTTGGGAGGCCTGGTGCCTGGTTGGGGGGCTTTGGCCGAAGACGGAAACTGATTAGGGAGGTAAATAAACATGAGAACTTTGTAGATAGTAGATATGATAAAAACACCATCGTGTCATAAATAAATAATGCATATATTTCGTGAATAAAGAAAGAAGGCAAGAAACGAACGATGAGAACACCGCGACACGCGAGATCGATATACATTGCCAAGAAAAAGGTCATAGAACCTAAATAAGATCTTACCTAAAATAACGACATCTGGAGCCCGAATACAGAGTGTATTGCGCGTGACGGGACGGATGCCAAGAACAGGCAGATGTTGTGCGATTCATCAATTATATGACAGCCCACCCGACAAGGAAAGACACCACCAGCACTTGTTCGTTTCGTCAGCCTTTGAAAAACGCTAATAATTCGTCGATTGAAACCCGTCGATATTATTTCCAGCGTAGCGATATATTCGTCTTTCGTCTGCGAGCCAAGAGGAGAGGATGGGAAACAGCAAAACACGATCGCGATACCGAGGACTCGATGCGAGAAAAGAAAGACGCAATCCTTAACCTCTCTCCCTCCCTCCTCCCGCCACATGGCATGTTCCCCCCCTTCTAGACGCCGCACTGCCGCCTAACCACATACATCAAAGGAAGGATGAGACAAGGGACAAGGCAGACCTACCCACTCACTTATGAGTAGCTAGCGAACCAGAATGCTTGACCACTCTAAAGTAGTACAGGGCGAATAAGGCACAGCCCAGGAGTCCGGATTTGGATCATACCTTGAAACATTAAACGTTCCCAATACGTCGGGTCGTTATCTTTGCGGGTAAATTCCACGAGGTGACGAGTGATCCCCTTTAAAACCTTATTTCCCTCCCTCATCTCCCCCTTTCCCCGAAAATCTCCTATTTACGCAACGAAATCAATCCTACACTCCCAACTTTTCAACTTCCAAACTTCCCAGTCCCATAACGCGTTCTCGCTCTCCGAAAATTCTCAGAATCTTTATTGACGAGGATAACAACAACGCATAACCCCCCCACCAAAGAGGCCTCCCAATATTCCCTCCCACTGTGCCGCGCACAAGCGATAGGATAATATATCCGCGTTTCATCCGAATGAAAAAGGTTACACGAGAGGTTACACTGCCTACCACAAGGCTGAAAATATAAGTGCATGCGTGCATGAACTCCAGATTTACCGGTAACCTGTCGTAAGGCAGAGCAAAGCGGGACGGCATTTTGAAACTGCGAAGGTAGAGAGTATGGACGTGCGATTACTACTTGTAGAGCTCTGCTCGCTGTTTGTGAGTTTGAGACTTGGAGACTTGGGGTTGCGGGTGCGCTGTGTGAGATCTCGATGGGAGGGAGGTGGCTGGGTAGTTCATGCTTCCGGAACTTGGTGGAAGGGACCAGAGAAAAGTGGCAGACCAGGACTACTGGATCACAGGTATGGAGGTAGGATTTGTGAAAACACGAAAGACAGACAACTGGCACGCGGTAAACAGAATAGACAGAACAGATATTAAAATTCTACGCCTCAACGCCCCAAGGCCCAATTCTTCGAGCAAAACTCCAAAAAAATGACATACCTCAACCCCTTGGATTAAACCTCGCATTACCCAATTCCGTCAGCCCACTCGTCCCATCCATCTCAATCGGCAGCCCCATCCCCGCCTCAGCCGTCCACTCCGGTGCCTCCAATTCCATCTTCATCTCCCCATGCAACATCGGCGTTGTCGCCTCCTCCTGCTCCTCCTTATCTTTAACCTCCCTCTGCTCCTTCAACCTCATATTCAGTAATATGTGATCGTTGGCTGCGCCGCGTCTCCTCTTCTGGACCCTCTTCCGCCAGAGGATGAAGCAGAGCCATATTCCGGTTGGGATGGCGATTACCACAGCGATCACGGCGATGATGATGAGATCTAAGACGGTGTTGCTGATTCCGATGTCATCGTCGGAATTTGATGATGAAGTTGCAGATGGTAAATCTTCGGGTTCGCGGCTGCCCGCTTGGATGGTAGAGGCTCGGGCACAAGTCATCAATGCTTCTGCACCATCGAGGTTGAATGTGCGGTTTTGATATGCTGCTGGGAAGAGCGTTGTGATGATAGGAACCACCTGCTGAGTCCCATTGTCGTAGTTGATCGATACCAGAGTGTTGTTTGAAATACCATAATTCCCCCATTGTGCCATCAATGTCTGGTTTGTATTTGTGCTAGATTTCGAGTTGGGAAGTGTTGATTCATCGAATGTGCATTGGTTTGCGAGGTTTGAATCGGGACCTGTAAGAGCTTTGGGAGCGTTAGCAGAGCATTGTAACGGGACTGAAATGGTTCTCAAACTTACTAGAACTGGTGATTGCGCCATAGGCAAGGTTCGTAGAAGCTCCTCCCCATGTCATATCTGATCCAACAAACTCAGAGCATGCGCTTGGAACCGCGCCTTCCGCCGTCAACACGTTGAGTACTCTGCTGCATATACTGGGTAGGATCCCATCTGTCAAATTATCTGCAACGGATCAGCTCTATCAGTCTAAAATCTCTAAAATTCTGAACTCACTTGTCTGAGACCTCGTCAAATAATAACCCGCATTCGCAGCCTGTGTTGTCAAAGCCGAAACACAATCGGCACTGAACAATGAATGACAGTCTCCAGTATCGTTTTGCCCTCTAAGAATCATGTTCGCCGGCAAGCCATTGAAATAGAAGGCGCAACCACTGTAAGGGCTGCTCGTTGTGCGAAGATCTGTCCATGATGGCGTACCAAGAAATAAACTGCTCGTCACATTGCTGGTTTGTGACGATGTGTCGTATGATTGCGCGACTTGTATTGTCCATGAAAGAAAAGGGTCATCACCTGGCTGGGTCGCAGATCCATTGACCTGTGGGCTCCCAACAAGCCCACCGACCTCAGCGTTATAAGTCGTTGTAGCATTGGCAGAGGTGAAGATGGCGGCGCAATCAGAACCTGCTGTTGACGCCGTCGTGTTTTGCGCAATGTTCAGACCAAATGGATATGCATTCTGCGCGGATGTGACACCACAATATACCAAAAGAGCGATATGAAGATAATGAAATACCATAATGAAATAAGTTCTGTCTTGTCGTACAAGATGACGACGATCTCTTTTTACGAGATAACCTTATACATGTACCTGCTTTTAATCAACGCGACCGAGCGCGTTTCCCTTTTTGACCCTTCCTTGTTTCATCTCAGGACTTTCAGCAGTGTCAGCACTTGCGTTTTAGGGTGTTGTCCGTTGGCCAGGGCTGAAATGGTAATTTTCCACGAGGTGTTCATCCAATGAAATTCTCGCTGTCGTACAATATTATCAGAGCGGCGGCGCAGGATTTGCTTCGAAGGGGACTAAAACTTAAAAGAGGGGGGCAACAGGTATGGGGTACAAGTATAGAACAGCGTGCCATCCCGATGTCTTGGTTCATCGCCATGATTGATTCACAAATCTTCCGCATTCCCTTGAAGCTGGAAAAGAATTCAAAATGATGATTCTCGCTAGACGTGGGCGTGCTGGTCGTCGACAAGGATTTCCTTTCGGGATCTAACCTCGGCAGTCTTACATGAATAGCCCCTAGGATAGTTGGCCCCCACCCCTATTTCCGATGAAGGACTTGGTGAGCATAGCGCACAGCTAGGCCCTCAAACTCTTTTAAAGGCTTGCCGTCACTGCTGTGCCGTTGCTCCTTCTAACGCTGACAGCATCCCGTTGCATCCTGTTGCCCAGAAACGGACATGTCGGAGCAAGGTTTTGTCCAGGTCATCGTCAGCTGCTCCTCGTCTACGTATTCGGTATGCTCTTATTCGGCAACACCAACGAGTGCGAAGATACGCACACCGCACACCGCACAGCCTTATGGCCCCGGAACGGGCGGAGAATCATCATTTGCCGACCTTCGTCAGCCTTGAAGGATCCAGCTGATTGGCTATTCCATCTAATGAGAAGAGGTGCCGCATTTGCGCATTCGCGCATTCGGATTTCGTATCGTCCGTATAGAAAATTGTTGTGAGTTGTTTCTTGTGTTTGCTAAAATTTTCGTTTTCATTTCTTTGAGTCTGTCAATCTCCCTGTGCCAAAATGTTTTTCATTTGAAGAAGTGCTATATATTGAGCTTGCGACTGCACTGTCTGAAATGGTCACCGACATGGTGACCCTCTTTTCATTCCTTGCTGAAGGGGGCTGGATGTTGTTGTTGCAACTTTCTCTAGTGCGAATCCAATTCTACAATAGGCAAAACCCGAGAAGAAAGCCGCTCACTTCTCTGGAAATCTGTTTTGTGGTAGCTCTTTTGTGGACCTTGTTCATCACACTTCAATCTGCTTTCCGCTTCGCCATTTCCCTGGTTGGATGGATATTGTTCAGTTCGGACGGCGGCCCTCAATTGAGCGGTGAACAAAACCATCAAGCAAGATATATTCCTGGTTATCTGTTTTACAAAGTTTTGGCAACATTGCTCATTCACCAAGGGGTGAACTTCTTGTTGGAAACTGTGGTCCCGTTATGGAGAGAGGTCAATCACGATTCGGATGGAGTTCGCCAAAAGGTCAAAGTCCGGATTGGTGAAATATCGGAATTCCTTCGAGATACCAACTGGGGGAAATTTTTGAACTCGAGTATCTTCCCGGACCAGAGGCCCAGAATCCAGGAAAACAGCCAAATGATCAGCCTCAAGAGGAATCAATACGACGATCCCATAGAAGGGCAGCGGATACTCAATTGGAGCATTACGATTGACAAGAATGCCTTGGCTGAGATGATGGAAACCCTTGGGCCACCTGGTGGATTTGGAGAGATGGGATTTAATGTTTCAAGAGAGTGTGTTCGATTCGAAGCAATGGGACCAAAGACGAGATTCAACTTGACATTCGAGGTTAATAATCCGGTGAACGACAAACCAGCAAAGAAGTTAAGGAAAAAGAAGGCTTCGGGTTGAGGACTGCAGCATACGGTGGAAGGCGACCAAACTTTGGAGGCAAGGACGCAGCAATTGCAGAGGTATGTGCGAAAATGAGGCGCTTCCTCGAATTGTCTAGGTCTGTGGATGCAATAGGCAGTCCCCGCTTGAAAATGCTACCTACCTTCCTCGCCGAGTTTTTGCGACAGCTTGTATATTTAGTCGCTCATGAATATCCGAAATATTCAACATCGGCCGAACCATTCAAGGCAATTTTGCCTACACACCAACGCCAAGCCCAAATTTTAATTCTGGCTGCGTACCCGCGGAGTGGAAATTCTGGTGGTTGATAAAACTGGTAGTAATGCCTCTTTCACGTGCCCTTTGCTCTCACGATGCACTTGCAAACCTAGGAAACTTAGGCTTTCATCGTTTGGCAGATTGCACTTCTGAAATTCATTCTGTGCAGCTTGAGGGAAAAGCTGTTGAAGGCTAGCGGTAATGGAAGGGAATTATCGATTATTTCCGCCCATTGGTGAACGCAAGAGATTTTCTAGATCGAGGAAAACTGGCCGGTGGATTATAGATCTGGATTGGATTCTGGAATCGACAGAAGGACTATAAGGGAGGTGACACCTAGGCAGCATTTTGGACGGCGGCATAGATGAATTTTCTATCAGCTAAGGCTTTCCATTGGAAGGCTTGTCGGATAGTGCTTGTGTATAAGGTGGAGGTTAGAGTACAGAGAGTGCTTTGCGATAAGGTACATGCAGCACGGATGGTGAGCCGTTCAGTGTTGTCTGATCGTTGCGATCAGAAATATAGGTCAAGGAGGCCGGAGGGGGTTCAAACATTTTGTCTTATTTTTCGAGTTGTTTTGAAAATCTAATTAATGCGTAAAGGCCTTCTAGTTAACTCGTCTTTGCATTCTCTCTTTTCTGACGTTCTGTGGGGTTGAGATTGTACCGGTAGCGCGATGAAAGAAGCTCTTGCGGCATGTTTTCTCATAGACCAGCTTGACGAGCAGCCCGCCACTGCCTCCGAGGGTTCGTTGAATCAAACACAATTGAAGGATGGATGTTAGAAACGTTGAAGAATAGAAATGTTTGCTGTTGTTGAGTTTTAAGCTTCCGGTGTGTCATGTGATCTCACGAGAGTTTCGCGCTAAATTAAATGCTATTATATGCTTTCCCTTCGCATGTTTGAAGTCGACCACCTCCACAACCCCATCGCAATGGAATATCTTGGTAAGTAATCCATCGCCTTTACAAATTTATCCCTCCACGAATGTTCGAAGCCCGCACTTACTTCCAATACAGTAAATCTTTTAGAGCTCAAATGCAGAGATGATACCCAGCTTCGAAGAATCAAAGTTCAAAACATACTGTGCACATCGCTTTCCTGCCAATTTCCCTACCGAACCTTCCACGAATACCTTTCAGGTTGGACATGCGAACGGACCGATCCTTTCTTCGAGGGTTCACGGATATGTCTTTTATTTTTTTTAAATTTAACATTTTCAACAACTCTCATCCTTCTAACTAATTAAACTGCCTCCCAAGAGAGCTTTCATCCCATCAGTTGATACGCAGTAGCGATATCCACATAGATATTAATTCGCTCCGTAGAGTGAATGAAGTTAAGATGCGTTGTCCCAAATACCCTCTCCCTTTTCGCGTTCCTATCTTTGACCGCTCGAGCCTTATGTCGATTTTCAGCGGCAGCAGCAGTTCCGATTACCCTGAACCCCCCTTCCTGCTTGCGAACCACAATAGCTTTCTCAGTCCCGTGAACCAAGCAGATGTAATCGCCAACTCTCGTCTCCGATGGCGCAAGACCAATTTTACCAGGCGAGGCCTCGCCATGATCCCCAACTCCCCCAAGCAAGAAAAGTCTGGGATTCTTAGAATTCGGTTCAGAATCTCCAGACACGACAGAACTGTCACCGTCTACCTTCCAACACTTCCGCTCAGGATAGAGCAAACGATGAGGCGTTTCAGGTTGGGGGACAGAAATGTCCCTGTCAAACGATTCCACAATACTCAAATCTTCATCCTCAACCTCTTCTAAGAGGTTTAAGAACAGTTCACTTTCTTCTCTTGCTGAAGGCAGTTCGTCCATAAACAGGTAGCGGTTAATATCGGCTTTCCAAGAGGCCATCGCTTTGAGATTTGAAAAGACTTCTTGGTAGGTGGGACCTAGTCGAATAATTTTCCCAGAAACGCGTGCCGGGATCAAAATTTCGGCACGTTGGAGTCTGCTCTCCCCGTCCTGATTGACTTCGAGTAATGGAGAGATATCACGGACAACTTCCTCCGCAGTCGCGATTCCTGGTCCTCCGAGTAGCTCTTGGACAATTCTTCCAAAGTACAGTATATCGATGTCAGGTCCTGTATCAGAGCCTTCTTCAGGTTGGCTCGCGTTCTTGAATCTGATCACATCCTTCCACACCTCATAAAGACTCTTCCCGTAGTCCATAGGGAAGCCTTCCTGGCAATCGACAGCCAGCCCAACGAAACCATAGATATGGTCCCTTGGTTCTTTGCACAGAGAGTCTCGGTGAGTCTCAATCAAAGCTTGCAGCTTATGACCGTTCGAATATTTCTCATCGAGCTGTTTCTGCAGTCTGACCGGCAGACTATCCTGAAGCTCTTCACTGGTCCGAATGCTCTGAATGAACGTGGACCATTCAGTCTTATAAGTGCCATAATGAACAACAAGCCTCCTTGCAAGCCCAACTTCTTGGATAATCCAGACTCTTTTCCAGTACGGACTATCGCACAAGGTTCGCAACAAAGCATTATAATCGTCTTGGTTGAAGAAAGTCCCTTTCTTGACGATGTTCTCGTCCAAGCTCCACTGTTGTTCAGTTCTTTGGTCTAGGACACCTAGCCAGACCAAGACGGTCTGTGCACGCATATAGATAAACGGCATGATGCCAATCTGCTGGTTCTTCTCGGGGACGTCTGATTGATTAATACAAATCGCATCGATCCAAAGAACTCTCTCTTCAGAAGGATGTCGGAGGTGTATTAAAGCATCGAAGAGATTTTGCCCAACACCGAAGATCATTGCATCGATCATGATTCCGCGGCGAACGGTGTCGTCCCCCCAGGTGTACGAGAGGGCTTCATATCGCGGCTTCTGCGCGAATGTGACATGGCGTAATCTGCAATTGACTGAGGCACTCGAGCTTTCGGCTGGATCGAGGAAGAGAAGTCGGATGCCGTCGACTGAAGTGTCAATTGGCCTGTACTCAAAATAGGAAGGAATCGCCGAAGGCTTCTCGATAGGAGGAGTGTGGTTGACGAGCGGGCCTTTCCGCTCCATATCTACTGTCAATTTTCAGTCAATCTTTAGTCGGTTTTTTAATCACCTGTTGGAGGTAGGAAGTCGGAAAGTGTGAGGTGTGTAAGATATTTAAAACGATAGGAGCTTAACAGGCGCTTACTGGTCAGCCACACTGCCAAGACGCTTATGCCCGCACTAGGACGAATATGACTAGCTATTTTTATCCCAGTACGAAGGTCGCGACTAAAAGTCTTGGATATTAGCTTTAGGCCTTAAACGAGGCTGTAATTCAGGCAGCAACGCCGTAGTCCCCGTAGGTCACTATATTTATAGGGACTTCTTACTATAGCTTTAGCGCTTAGCCCCCCTAAAGCACTATTGTTACAGCTCTGCAAAGGCACGGGGGCCCTGACGTCACGTGGGGACGTATTTGCAAGAAGGTGCTATATTTACGAAGAAACTAAGCTAAGGAGAGAAGAAGGAAGGGGTGTCCCGTAAGGGGCTTATATATAGGAGGTGAGTGCTAGTAAGCGAGGGCAGGTGATAAGGGGTCAGGGGCCGCGTCGCAGCCTCCTGTCGTATATAGATTGATCGGAAAGACGAGAAAATCGTACGGCGGAGGTGCTGTTTTGGGCCAGCTCACCAGTTCCAATCCCGATGACTCCTTTGAAAACCCATTCGGCCCATTCCGTGTAAGCAAGATTAGGCCAAAACCTCTAGTCTTTGCTTCTTCCGTTTGTTGGTCTCCAAGCTAGAGGTAGCTGCCGTTAAAGCCATTCTCATCATTGGTGAAGATTTTTTTGGTAAAGATGTCCATTCTTATCGGCGCACAGATGAGTCGGTGATTTAGAATTAACTCCCAAATCGAACGGGGTCAAGCCTTTGTGCTCTACTTGAACCGGGCGAGTTCCTTCAAGGCAGGCCTAACGGTTGAATGGGCATGTATCAAGTCGTGTTGTTTTGAGGTGCGGGCGAGCCGTCATGATTTGCATGTCACTACCGCAACTCGGGTTCGGGTTGGAAACATTAAGCCAACACTGCTGAAAGAACATGTCGCTGAGGACTGCGTACTGACCAACCCTTGGGTTGGGACGGCCCACGATACCAGTGCAAGATTCGCTGTTTTTTGATCGGACTGGGGATAATCCGCCTGCTCCCGTCAAGTAATATGGAAGGATGGCGCCAATGATGGCGAAGAGCAGAGCGCTCACTACCGACGAGATGCCGAACCACCGAGAGATAAAAATCATGGAATCCTGGCGTTCCCGCCTGTCCTGATAGAACAATGCTCGCAAGGCTTCCCCTTGAGACAAATTTTGGAGTGATTTTGGATCATCGCCATCGTCCGCTCGAATCGGATGCAGCAGTTTGAGGAGGAGGAACCGCAACACAACCCATAGTCTTGGTTGGGTGTAAGAGGGGAGAGCGGCGAAGACTGCGAGTAGGGCAATTGCTTCAAGGTTGGTGATGGTCAAAACGACACTCCTGGCGAGTCGATGGGCTGAGGTCTTTCCAAAGCCCATGGTGGACGGGCGGAGAGATACGTTGACATGAGGCCTCAGAGTTTCTAAGCCCCACACTTTAATCGACCAGAGCGTTCAACTGCGAGATGTGTTTCTCTTTGACGTTGACTTTTAGCTGCAGTCTTGTCTTGTGACCAATTACTAAAGGCTGCCCTCGTTGAAGGCTGCGTGTGGCTTGGGCAAACGCGAGTTCATTCACTGAGTTTCATTTGAACTTTCAGAGCATCGATAACGGCGAGGATCTGCTGCGGAACACGATATACGATCTCTCATCGACACAAGAACTTTGATGGGCGCAGGTAGGATTCGTCTTTGAGCGAGATGGAGGCGAGAGTTTTAGACCTACCTCCATTACAGGCAGCTGACCATCTTCCTCGAGTCGTTCAGCATATCTAAGGCCAGCACAACAGTGGAAACACCCGAGTTCAAAACGGCAATATCTTCAGTTACTACACAGAGAACATCGGTATGTTATTGTTTAGAAAAGCCGTGAACCTAGTATCTCAAGGACTGACGTACCGACAACAGTCCTTCCAGATGCTGCATTACCAGAGGCAATCAGACTCTCGGCCTGAATCAGCGAAGCCGAAAACGCCTGCAATTTCTATCGAATCTCATTAAGTCCTCACAAACCACCCCGCTGCGTATTCACGCCATCGCGCGTGAAATCGACAAGATTGCGAACACACTGCAAAGTATTCCGGAGCCAGTTCATGAATGAAGATCCATTGTATGTCTAGAATTATACGAGCTAATCACCCTGTGAGTTTTGACGGGCTGGCCATAGAACCGTAGACGATCTAATGGAAGTGACCAAAAGACACTCTTTTCGGATTCCCGAACAATCTCAAGTCCCAAAGTCAGGACTGCCGTATCGCCAAATACGAGATCTTTCTGGCTGATATCTACCGAAGTATCACCAAGAACTATCATGCCCGGATACATATGCCACGATGATATTTCTAGTAGTGCGGCTCCTTCCTAGACTTGCTGAAGGAGCCCTTGAATAAGATCATCCATAGCTAAGAGAGCCGATTTCCAAGCACCAATGACACTCTCGTATAAACCGGGCAAAGTTTAGATTAAGAAATTAGTATTGTTAAGAATCAACATTAGCTGTGTGTGTTGGAGTGCCATGGCTTGATCGGCGCTCTAAAGCCAGGCCCGGGCGCTGGCATCCTAGTTTCCAAGTTCTCCTCGTGAAAGGTCCTGTTGTGCAGCAAGCATAGAGGTCAACAGTTTCTGAGCATACATCGCCCCGGCGTGATCATAGTAGATCTTCTGTTTCTGCTTTTCGACCAGTTCGACCCAGACAGCTGTAGCCTCAGGACCAGAAAACATCCGGGCGAGCATGCAAGCCAATAAAGACACAGCCAGAGCTTCTGGTCCCGAAGTGACAGTAGCCCAAATACTAGTAGAGTCTGCTCCGATTTGATTTGCAAAGATACCGTGCCGATCAGAGCCCCTCGGGCTTATTCCTAGCTATTGGGATATCTCTGAAACCCTCTTCCCGTTAGCCTTTAATAATAATAGAGTAGAGGGTAGTAACCCTTCGAATAGGGCCCCAAGTTTCCTTGCGGTTCTATGTAGTCTCCCATGTTCGGCATCGGCTTTCCGCTCTATCGACATCGTTTCACCAAAACCGTGGAATTCCTTGGGAGCCTCAAAATTCAGAAGAGTAAAATCGAGGTTTAGATTAGCGAGAGACAACGAGGTCTCATTTTGAAAGGTCGCAACTGCAGCAGTAGCTTTTCCGTTAAGGGATGACATGCTCGCATAGGTGAAAACAATACAGCATAGAATCCCTGTTCATATGATAAAGTATATTTTGATGATAAGAAGAGCTAAAAGGTTTCTTGAATATGCTATTCGAATTGATATTGTTCAAGGCGGATATATCTGATCAATTGAGGCGCAGCCCAGACCAGGGGGCTTTCGAATTCTGTCAAACTAAGTGAAGGAATGAAAGGCTATTGCGAATGAAGTGCCACACAAAAAAAGGGGGGGGGATTTATAAGGTGTTGCTAGGACCTGAACATCTCAGATAATCAGATTTTATGTCGCGGACGCTCTCAAGGCAAAGATCCAGAGTAGGAGGAGCTCAAAGGCTCGGCAGACATGTTCAGCTAGTAGCGAAGAAGCTTGGGAGTAACTAAGCAGTACTCATCATTTCGTATCTTTTGCCAACTTTATGTGAAGTTTCCAGAAGATATTTGCTACGAAGATTCCTCTCGATATTGTGAGATATACGGAGAATCATGAGGGCCACGTGGTTGCTGAGTTTGTCGTCTGAAAGGTCAGGAACTTCCGAAGCGAATGCAAGCCACCACCCACTGGATTGACAAGAGTGCCTTTCCACCGCGTGCTTTTTTTTTGGTGCTCTGATAAGGTTATAGCACCACTACGCTACCACAACAGTGACATCTTAATCACGCCTCAAGAGTAAAGATTTGGAAGGGGGTGCGAGTGCATATTCTCCTCGGAAAAGAGCTAGGGCAATGCCATGTTGCGAAAAGAATCTGCCTTGAGAGATTAAAGAATGTATTTTTAGAGGGGTCCTGTTTAGGCTCCTTAGGAGCCGACTTGGTCTCCCTGAATATAAGGGTCCTGTCCCACACGTTCCTGTACATAAAGATTTAAGAATTAGCTGTACTGGTTGAAATCACGCCTAAGTTGACAAGCGAATCGCCATCTCGCCCCGAACCTCTTGCTTCCTCGCCCTCATGAATTTAGGCAAATGAGAGAACCCTTAATGTTAGAGTTGGATGTTATCCCATATCTCCACTTGAGTTACTAAAGACTTCACAGAACGCTAAGGTCCCTGTAAACGCTAAATTCAGTACCCTGTTGTGGCGCTAAGACGCCTGGCGAACCACGCCTTGTTCCGCTCTCAGTAAAGAATCTCCAACTTCCTCCGAAGGAACTCTCACAAAACTAGGATATTTAGCACACGAGCCAACTTGATTCCGATGGCACATCTGAGTCGCGGATGTCTTCGCTGCAGGCAACGTCGCGTTCGCTGCGACGAGGGCCGGCCCTCATGCCGGCGATGTATCAATCGCAATGAAGTCTGTGAGGGGTATCGAGATGAGTCTTCCATCATCTTCCGGCATGAGACCGACAAAGTGATTGAGCATGTGCGCGCGTCACAAGCGCTGTTGCCGCCCAGCTCGCAAGTCTCTTCGCAACCGCCGGCGAGAAAGCGTAGCAGATCAGTCGGTGGAGCTTCTCATCGATGGTCTTCGGTGTTGGGCCAGAATGCAGATCCCTCGGCGCTGGCTCCTGGAGAGGCCGCTGGCATCAAGCTCAGGAACCCGCACCCCTGGCTTAAAGGACTGCCTTCCGGGATGCAGCCTCCTGTGGAAGACCAAGCCGTCGATAATTTCATGGAGAAGTATGTCATTTACCCATGCAACCAGACATCTTCTCCTGGGTTCCTTGAGCATTTGCCATGCATGTTCCAAGAGGTCAACGTCGATGGGCGATACGCTCTGCGATGGGCAGTACGAGCGGCTGCATATGCCGATATTTCGAAAGATCAGGACAGCGACGTACTTGCGAGGAAGGCACTGCAGTGCTACGGCATGGCGCTCTCTGCCCTGGGAGACTCACTTGCTGCACCGGGAAAAGTCCCAGATGATTATGATCTAATGACCGCAGTTGTTCTTGACATCTTTGAGGTAGGTCCGCAAGACCGATCGTGATAACGTCCTCCGTTCACATGCATAGACTCTATATACTCCTGAAGTAGCCTCCAAAGGATCACATGCTCAAGGAATGGCGCAGATCCTCCGTTTGCGAGGCACAGATACGGTTTACAACTCACGAGGCTGGAGTCTTTTCCGACTTGCCCACCACAGGATCGTAAGCAACCAGACGCTCCGTTCTCTTTCTACACTGACATGCATGAAGCAAAAACAACAACTGTCCTTTAACATGCTTCCAATTCTGGAGACGACAAACTGGCTCAATCAGCTCAATGACAATGAACCTTATGTCCGTCTAGAGAAGAACACGAACGAAATCAGCGATACGTGTAAGCGCGCGCGCATGCTCCTAGATCTGATTAATGCTGGAGGCTTGCCGGCGTCCACCATCGTCGACATGATTAAGGAGCTGCACTCGCTTGACCAAACGGCAGTTAGCTGGCGGCAGACATCAGAGTGGTCGTTCAAGAACCTGGCAGTGTCCAACAGGCCGGATCTTGAACAGGCAGCACGCGGGATTACGGACACGCTCCAACTACACCCCGATATTTGGATGGCCTACGAATGGAACTACCACAGAGCAGCGCGCATCACCTTCTTAGAGCAACTTCTGAAATGCTCAATGGCCGCGCTGGAGACTCCAGACCTAGATAACGTGGAAGAGAAAACGCTGACTGACACCATCGCCGAGTGCACCTCGACAATCCAATGGCTCGTAGACGAAGTCCTCTCGACTGTCCCCCAGTCTCTCGGGGATGTCGATCACATGGGCCGGGCACACGACGTCAAGGATGGCCCGTCTCGCTGCCGTGCAATCGGCGGGTACCTGCTTCTCTGGCCGATAAGGATCAGTAAGGGTCAACCACTTGCGACAACACCAGAGCAGAAGGAACGTGCGTGGAAAGTATTTGAACGAATTCGAGACTACACTGGAATGAAAGCTACACTTGGCGACAAGAGCATCATATGATCCTGTCCAGCATCCGGCTCTATTAGAACAAATTACCCAAACCCAAGTTCAGAAATATATTAGGAAGTACAGGCCCGTCCTCCCCTCATTTCTTCAAGACCGTCTCCTCCAGCTCCGTCCCATCAGCCAGCTTAACCTTCTCGGCGCCAACCGTGACGAACATGATCCGGCAGGTCTCGTCGGTGCGGTTGATCCACTGGTGGTTGGCGCCGCCCTGGATAATATACTCGCCAGGGCGCACCGTCTTCTCGTCGCCGTTGTCGAGCCTGAGGACGATCTCGCCTGTCAGGACGACGGCGTAGTCGATGCTCAGCGTCCGATGCATCGGCACCGTGAAGTTGCCAGCGATGTTGTGA
>JAAMPI010001284.1:0-16523 GCA_013054445.1 Cudoniella acicularis
GAGTGTGGAGGGGTATGTGAGGGGTTTTAGTGGGCGGATAAGGGGAGGCCCGATGCTTGAATTAGGTGGATGCAGCTTGGGATTGTTGGTGGAGGGGAGGGACCTGTGTGGGATGAGCAGAATAAGCGGTTAGTTTTTGGGGTTTTGAGTGAGGGGAGAGGGAGAGGAAGAAAGCGAAGTGGAAAGCCAGGGCAGGGAAGAAAGCTCTCTCTAAGCCTCAGGTAAATTATAGTGAAGACATAGAAACAGTATAATTAGTACCTTTGACATAGGTCGAGAGAGAGCGAGGCTGTTTGGCTATTGTTGCGTATTCCTAGATAGTAGAGGTATTTCTGTCATCGTAGATACCATACACATCGCAAAGATTAACGGGAGGTATGTAATTGTAGTTTTAGGAATATTTCATATTTGGACGCTCTGGAATTCTAGGAAGCAGCCTTATTTCTTCTAGTACTACTTCATGTAGAATTCTTCTCCCTTGAAGATCGGTAACCGAAGAAGCTTCGTCGCCGCGATAGGAGTTGACATATAGCCAAGATTTTCAAGCCAGCTACTATGTTAACATAGATTAGTAGTAAAATCCATGGAAAGGAATCCTGTTTTATTTTCTCTCTATTCGGGTAGTCTTCTTTTCTTGCACTGGTATTTTTAAGGGGATACGCGTCGTGAAGTTGCATCTCAAGCGAGTTTATAGGGAAACACTTTAAAGAAAACTAAACAATCACTATTTATAAGACAAGTTTACTTTCTTACTACTAGAGAGAGAGATAAAACCAAATAGCGCTTCATTTTGTATTCGCGTGTGGCGGAATTTACGTGAGCCTCGCGAGTCACGACTGGGCAGTGCTGATGATCACGCGTTGATTAAAAGTGTTACTCATACTACAACATAAGGTTAAGCAGTAGAGGGCGCATTAAATTGGTGATCAAATCATTCAATTACTTGAGGCCAAAAAGTCGTATGATTGGCAGTACAGAGCATGGGATCGCCACGCTCAGCCACACACACATGTCAATATCAACGTCATTTGACGTGAATGTACCCACAGGGCAAGTATCAGGAAGATCAACTGCTGCCTAATAACAACTCTCCTTTCGACCAAATATGTAAAAACAAAACCCATAGTTCCACCTTTTCCAACAGTACTGTTCTCACAAGTATCAGAATCTCAAAATGTGTTTCGGGAGTGTACCTCGCAACGATATGCCGGTCGCGCCTCGCCCTGCAGCAATCGGCAAGGCACATAACGGTCTGTCAAAACAACCGATGTATGTTCTCAGCCCTTCTACGACTTTGAAAATTACCTCATCTATTTATACACCAACTGGTTTTCTTCCAGTCACTGACGAAAAGCAGGACACATCCTCAAGCGGGTTATAGACGCCATCATCACCACCACCACCACAATGCTGCTTTTAATGCTACGATGGCAGGTGGTACAACCAGCAGTGGTTTTTCTGGTGGAGGAGGTGGAGGCGGTGGAGGCTGTTAGGGAATTTTCCTTTTGCAGATATTGCTTATCGGAAAGGCTTTCTTCCTCCGGGAAATATTTATTGCAAATGAATGAAAGAGATCTTTGAATTCTGCGTCTTTAGAAATGGGAAATTGGGATTTTCGCAAATAGTATACCAGTGCAGGAAAAGGGGGTAACAGGGCATTTATAGCGCGAAGATTTGGGTGGGTGAGGCGGTTGCGTTGTTTCAAGGGGCGGACCATTCACAATCATTTAAAAGACTATTAAAATTGGAAAAGCCATGCTGGTATCAATTGGTGAAGCTGAATCCTTCTGTGTCTACTAAAAGTACTCTAAAATGCAAGATCTTCCACAACGGGAATCCCTCACATCAGCAAGACCAGCTGACTCGTTACCCTATTACTCCCACCACTCCTCCATTGTAACCTAGAAAGACCCCATACCCCACCGCCTAGCGAATGCAAGTTCCCAAAACCATTGTCGATCAAGAAAGTTTGAGGAACCAAAAGCTCTGTTCTTTCCAAAATAGCAATTTATACCGTTTTGCATTGAACGCAGTGGCTTGTTGCTCTATCGTCTCCGTCTGCGGAACTTGCAGTATGGCTGGCTGTCTTTCACGACCTTTTTTTCTGATTAAACCACAGTTTTTGCAATAATCCCTTTCTCTCCAATGTCTAGGGTAGTTTTCGGTGTAAAAGTATTTTGGGGTGCCGTGGCCATAGCGTGGAAGAACCTAGTACGCCGTGCACATTGTCGTGAAGGTATTTGGCTTAAGGAGGTTTAATGGTGGATTGGTTGAGGGTTATCGATCAGATTTGGTGAGTACGTAATAGCTTGATTTTGTGTTTCTGAATTTGGATTTGCGTTCCTTTGCGAGACCAAGTCTTGATGTTTGAAACGGGAATTAGAGGGATGGCGGCGTTTTATTTATAGCTGGTATTTCAAATTTAGACGGATTTGAATATAGAACTCCTTAGTTATGATAATTGATCGTAACAATGTGCATAGAATAACAATTATTTATGAATATATCCCTTCGGCGGTACAGCGGCCCACGCTAGGTGTATTCATCCACAACACTACAAACTGTAAGATAGGTATAGCCACAGTACGCGGTATATAGTATATATAAGATATATCTATATAGTCGTCGGTAGGCGGCTAAGGTGGACAGTGGAAGTATCGCTTGAGCGGTGAGTCTTATATCGTATTAAAGAACATTTTATTTTACTTTACTTAAAGAGAGAAGCTATCTAAAGGATAAGAGAGACCTATATATACTACTTTTAAAGAGACTAGAAGATTCTATTGATTAGAAATCAACTACTGTCTTTGCCACCTGCTTATAAATCAAGGAAAGATATCACTAGAAGCTTCTATAAGCTTCTAGAACCTTCTGCTTAGTAATAGATATCACTAATAGTTCTTATTATAGATATAAGTATTTATTACTATATATCTAACACAAACAATAAACACTAAGTTATTGTGAAGTGTTCCTAACATAAACCGAATAAGATTTGATTCAGATCTTAGCTTCACTTTGTTTGTGTCACGACTCTTTCTCTCCAATGGTTTTCAATACTTTTGAAATGTTTGGTAACATTGGCCCATCCATCAACTGAGGCATAACTACCACTCTTGGCGAAAAAGCAGACCTGATTCAAGCACTTATAAATGTTATTCCCGGCAACAACAACACTTTCTTATTGTTCCACAAACTGAACTATAACATTCGCAAGGCACTCCGACAATCACAAAATCGAAGACAAACGAGCTTTTCAGAAGGCCGCAACTACGATCTCTACCATATCTCTACAACAGCAAAATTGCGAAGATGTGCCTCAAATACCACGATTTATGCACCTCCTGCGGCGCCGTAAAAGGCAAACCTACACGCACTGAGCAATGCGACCTCTACCGACAATTCAAAGACAAAGTAACTCTAGAGCAATGGGCTGAATTGGAAGGCAGGCACTCCATTGAAACAGCCTTGCAAAGCGGCAGCTGGAGATGCGAAAAGTGCAGTAAGAAAATATTGAGGTTGTTCTGGGGATTTGGGGGCGATAATAGGAATTTTCGGGTCTCTAATATTGCGCTAGGAAGGGGAGCTAGGTCTAGAAAGCCAGATATTCTTTGATGGTTTAGTGGCATGAAACTTGGAGAAGTTGAGGAAGGACATTTAGGGATAACATATTCAACGGATCTTGCTCTTTTAATTTTTTCTCTAGTAATTTTGCAACACATATTCCTTTCGCTTCGTTTAATAAAGTGACTATCATTACGCCGAAACCAGCGAATGATACCACCGCCAAGGCGCTAGCCTAATTTGTCACATAAAAGATCTGTAAGAACAAGAACTGAGGTCTGTGGAGATAAAGATGTCGAATTGATTGAAGAAGAAGAAGAGAATTAGATCTCAGGAGAGGAGGCCTCTTATATACAGGGAAGTCGTGCTTTTGAAGCTAGACCCAGTGAAAATATTCACCGTACACTCGGTGCAATCCAGCACCGACATCAAGGCACAGTTGTAAGTGGGGCTCCGTCCAACAAGACCCCCTCCCCCTCTTAGAGTAGTTTGAGAATTCAATCTTTCTTTGACACCACGTACCTCCCATATTACTCGGCCTTCCTAGTATTTTCTGCAAAGGCCTTGGTCAATCCCCTGAAATAGTCCAATCAGTTCGGACTGAGATCTGAGAAGCAGGCAGCTGGCTTGGAGACGTCAACCTCTTCTCTGAACCGCGGTCATCGGGAGTATCTTCCACTGAGTTATCCACATCGGATGACTTATTGGCGTTGTTGGCGCTGGACGTTGTATAGTCATTCATTTCCCATGTGTCATCAACTAGGGCTCCAGCTGCATATGATTTCGTGGGTATGATGCCTATTTTGTTCACTCTTGATTTATTTCTAGAGCCGGCTGATGCCTCGCCGTCCTTGAATCGATCACTCGTCCCCTCACCCGTCCCCTCGTTCAGCCTGGATGATGACATCTTCTGCTTGTACCGCCTATAGAATGGGCGGAGCAGGGGAATACTGTTGTAGTAAGCGCTGTCAGCGATTTTTCTCATCAAAGATATCAGGTCAGCGGGATAGGGAATGATGGTGGGTACTCGCCTGACAGCGAGGATTCCAAAGTTGACTTGGAAGATGCCGAGTGTAACCGCTACGTCCATAGTCCCGGTTAGGTTTGTTGATAAATGAATACTGTAAAGGTTTACTAGGCGGGCAGTGCTCAAGCCCACGGTGCTTTTACACGAGGTTATCTGTCACGTTTAATGGTATCAGCTACGTGTAGAGTTGAAGCAGATACTCACCCAAGGCCGAGGAGGAAACATAAGGTCAGAGCAATGAAGGATCAACCAACGTTTTTAGCCTCTGCTAGATCAAAGCCCTAGAAACAGATAAACCCTCCCCCAGAAGGAGAAAAGGACCCAAGGGAGAAATGTTGGGTTCTGTCGACACAACCCCGCAAAAACCCGGCTCGAGTGCACTCGATGCAAATTATGCTTCCTGCCCACGGAAGGCGGGATGGAACGTACGAACATAGAGCGGTATCTTGCCTACTTTGACAACCTACAGTCGTCTGAAGAGAGGAAGAAAGAATCAGAGAAGGTGGTCCGCGAACTCGGCGATCGTGCGACAAATGTGGCAGTCTGTTATAAGGATAGCGTGTCCGAAACGAAGGTTATTCTTCGACAGTTGAATGGGAAAAGAAATTTTTCTATTAAGAAAACTGGCGAAGAGTCGTAAAAGGAGAAGGATAATCGGAGAACGCCCGTTAAGAAACGGGAAGAGTGGAAAGACATTGAGCCGGATGACTGGAAAGTCCTGGAACAGCTCATTGCTGTCGACGACGCCCGTAAAAGATGTGAGTGCTAATACCGGTGTTTTTATTAACCAGAGGCTTACTGAGGTGATAGTACTTAGTTAGTTCCCGAAGTAAAACTCCCAATAGCCTCTCTGGTAGCTGCATTTGCGGCCGTCTGCTCTGATGGGCTGTTTGAAATTTCGACCAGCTCATGAATAAGAGATGGAAACAGGAGGTAGTAGAGCACTGCTCATCGCCAAATTTTATTGAATGCTCCGGTTTCGAGTTCAATTCTGTATTGCCATGAAGATGTAAAATGAATTAATTGTGTTCTATCAGGACTCCGAGTTATGTATATTGTAACCTGAACAAAGTGAAAAGTAAAGGCAGTGATGAAGGGAACTGGTAACCAAGTTAAATTCATTAAAACGATCTCTCTTCCTTAATCTTATCTTAATGATTCTACGTAGTTTTCCCAGTTGTTAGAATCTTAATTCTTGGTTCGGTCCTGTTCATTACATGGGCTAATACAAGGCCCCTTCTTTCGATGTCCTATCTATATATTACTTCGTTGAAGAATTAACCTAATTTAAATTTTGGCTGTCTTCACTTTGAACAAGACTGTTCCACATTTTCTCAAATTCAATATCGGCGCCCGGATAGGCGTTATCCATGCTGAAGGTTACCTCCCGTGAACCCTTCACTCCAAAAAGAGAGTCTGATCGATACCACCTGCAGTATGGCTCACACTTGCAAAAATGTCGTCCATACCATTCGTTCGTATCGTTCGGAGTATGTTTGAAAAGTATTCTCCCATTTAGAATACACTCCATGCGAATATCGAATATCTCATCCATAATCTTCTTATAGGTTTCAAAATCGTAGCCTGGGAAGAGAAGTTCCATTCTTTTATAGAAAAGTCCCGTGAGATCAGAAAAGCATTCAACCCCTAGGACTATTAGCAAGATTATTACGATTGTTTTGTTTCCTTCACGTACACCATGGGCAATAGCCGGCAAACTCCCAGTCAATAATGGCGGAAATCTTAAACATGCCGGGTTCCTCTTCGATGACGAAGATGTTGCCCTTATTCAAATCGCCATGAGTGAAGACGTATTGATCTTCATTTGATAATCGACCTTCTCCTAGGAGAACGGTCTTTATCCTGGCAACTTTCTCGTCGACTTCTCGAATCCGATTCCGGAAATTGACCCTTTGGCCTATCAGCCCGTAGCGAGTCCGTGTATTTCATGTTAAATAGGGCTTTCCGCCATGCCGGAGCTAGCTTTTTAACCACTCTGTTGGACCGAACGGTACGTCTAGACATGGGCCTTCGTCGCATCTGAAGATAAAATCGCGAAGTGGTTTTCCATCTGCTGTCTGCATCCGTGGCGAAGTGAGCTTGCGCCATTTCTGTACATGGCTTGCTAAGTCTTCCGCGAGAATCTCCTTCTGTTTCGGGGTCAGCTTATTAAAAATGCCACCAAGTTCTATCCCTTTGGCACGGGACATCACAGTAAGTGCATATTTATCCTCTTTGTCGCCGAATCTGTAAATTTCCACAAGAGGCACTCCTGGCACGTTTTTGCGGATGAGTTCCTGCGTCTTGTAGTCGTTGGCAGCACTGTTCCAGTCGTTGTTAATCTCGTCTCTGATGAACCACTTTGGGCCAACTTCCCATAAGGCCATATGCTCCTTCAAATAAGAGACTTTGACGCGTGAGGTATAACCGAATGGTGACATCTGATGGCTAGAAGTCCATCCGCAGTTGTGGCAGAGTTCCTTTTCGGGCCGGCCATGGAAGATGGACGCGATTATAGAATCATCGTTGAACCAGTCTTGTGAAACAACCCGGATGCCATTTGTATATTGAACAAAGTCACTTTCGCTGACTCCGGGATGATCTAAGTGGCTAATTAGATCTGGGTGCATTTGGGATAGGATTGGCATGCTATACTTACATGTGCCATCCCATTGCATCTTCTCCCTGAATGCCTTTGCGTAGTATACTATGTCCTCTTGGGCTTTTTCCTCGGCTTGTCGCTCCTTTTCAGATGTTGTCTCACTCTCCACGCTGTTGGAGTCATCGGATACATCGCCTTCTTCAGCTTCAGGTTCTTTGTCGCTCGTACCGTGCTCGTCTCCGGCAATATTGATAACAAAGCTCTCGGCTGCATTGTAGTGTGTCTCGCCGTGGACATCTGTACTTGGTGTTTTGTCGGGAACGCCATCACTAGCATTTTGAATCTCCTCTGACATGTTGCTATTAAGGGCTGTGGAGCATCAATCAGTCCGGTTCAGGTGCTGTGCTAGTCTCAGGGCTTGAAAAAGTCAGGTTGCTGAAACTTCAACGAGATGGAGCTGATTTAGCTTTATACTGTAACGCCTAACCAAAAAACAATGCCTTCAACGCACCACATTTTAAAGTGGGACAAAGAAATCGTGACCGGAAACGGAACTGTTAGTCAAAGAGATTGAGCCACCCGGATGGATACCCATATCTCGACGGCCCTTGATGCTCGCATATCTCCTAACAAAGATCGTGGCTGGGAACGGAATAAAGAATTGTAACCGGAAATATAATAAAGGGCCGCGAGCGAGAGCGAGTGGAGCATGAGTAGCCTGAGTTTAGTTGAATTTGAGGTTGAGTTGGACTGAGTAAGACTAGGTAGAGCGTGAGTCGAGGTAGTGCAAGACTGAGTTGAATTGAGCCGAGGTTAAGCCAAAATAAGGTTAATTTTGCTGAGTCAATACGCCAAGACTACAAGAGGAGCCAACAGGAACTATGTATATAGCTGCGACTGACTAAAATACACAATTTAAACTTAAGTATCACACTTCCTTAGGTTGACATTAAACTGTAGGAGTTCCGTTGAGCAACCAGTCAAGTTTGCGAGAACAGATGAAATCTGTCTTTGAACTAGGCCTCGACTCTTATAAGATCTTTCTTAGTAAGTATATTTTCGGTTATAAAGAAGATAACAGCTTAAGGAGTTGGGTTTAGATTTCTAGTAGAGCCACTCCCACAACTCTGGAAAGTTCTAACCTTAAGGGAGGGGCACTACTTTTAGGCGAGAATGTCCGCCTCCCCAAGATCTGTAAATTAGCACAACTTTTTTATGAAATTATGAGTACAGAATTCAAACAAACTTTTGTGTGCCTTGGTCTCAAGCAGTATTTGCCAATCTTCGTAGGATCAGGCTTTGGTGATTGGCACTTGCTCTGCAACATAACGGAATCTGACTTCGCTGTATTAGGAGTGAAGCGGGGTCATAGCATGAAAATACAACTAGAAATCGCCAGACGACATCTATAGCCTGATTATGACCTTCTTCCAGCAGACGGGATAGTATGCAAGTGTCCTAGTCTTAGATCGCGTGATCGAGGCACCGTTAAAGGTTTGATAATTTCCAAGCTCTAGGTGAGTAAACTGATTCTTTCCAGCATCTGTTAAAATTTCGAAAAGATAACTACATTGTTAGAAAATCGCGTTGGGATATTTCCAAGAATATCTGGGTACTTTCTATTGCTATTCTACTAATAACGCGAAACTTATAGAAGCTTCAG
The DNA here is from genome assembly GCA_013054445.1 of Cudoniella acicularis. Lineage (NCBI taxonomy): Eukaryota > Fungi > Ascomycota > Leotiomycetes > Helotiales > Helotiaceae > Cudoniella > Cudoniella acicularis. The sequence goes on from JAAMPI010001284.1 coordinate 8,857, forward strand.
CTACTATTCACGTCTACGGAGTCCGATGATCTCCCCTTAAGTTTTATATACTGTCAATTTAAGACGGACTGCCCCGTAATGGAGCCGGCCTTCCAACTATCGAAGCTCTAGATATCGACATAGCACAGCTAGACCGATTCGAGTCACCAGGTTTGATGTGGTCTATGTTTGGCTGAGAAGTTAGGATGTCAAAGAAACGCTCCCTCGTTCTTTACAGAGTATTGTAAGAATCAAATAATATTTTTGGAAATCGCCTTTACGATATCTTAATCTCCTCTGGCTCTTCTTTCTCATCAAAAACCTTCTGCATGTATTCTCCTTCCATTATGCCTTGAATGTAGCACTCGCTGACTAAATGAAACTCTAAGGAGTTGCCTTTACAATGTCGAAGAATAACAGGTACAGAACAGCCATGAAGTATACATACGACGTCCCGTTCATCTACATTGCGAGTAACGAAGCCCATCGAACGTTCTGTGAGGACAAAGCTCCAACGACTAACAACTTTGGTTTTGATGGAAGCACGAATCTGGATATAGGCTTATTCCTCCTCTGGAGATAGACAGGCGTGGGTCGAGATTAGGCCTTTCTCCAAAAGACTAGTCCACTCTCTGGGAATTTCAACCAGATCATCATTTTCTACAGCTCGATTGCCGACAAGTGCTTGCCAGAAAGCTTTCGGCACTTTCCCGAAATCCTTGAAGGTACATGTGTGCGGATGCACGCATGCCTCTTCACTTGTACCGCTTGCCATATGCATCCAGTAATCAGGAATCCCCATCCTGTTATCGAAAGTCTGCCCTGTTTCGGGCCAGCTCCCAACGCGCTTAATAGTGTCAACACGATACCCTAGAACATGTATAGTAGATTTGCTCAGGCCACTGAAGAAAGCATCAGGATGAAAGGAGTCGCCAGAATCCTTGGCTTCCGAGGAGCTAGCAAGAAGATAGGTGTTGGTGATCTTGTTGTCAACCCATATATTCTCAATGCCTGAGACAGTAACAGGATCAAAACCTTCTCCGTGACTGATTCTCATCCAAGGTTTTGTCGAACCTGATGTCAAATAAACCCTTTCTGGATGTTCAAAAAATTCACGTCCAAAAGTAGAAATCGAGTTCGAACTGCCTTGATATCCACTTAAAGAGCAATTATCATAGCAAGGCTTAGTGTTATGGCCAAACCAGGGAAGCCAGGTAGTCCGAAAAGAGGGTCTATGATTAGCACTACGACATATGATATCGAGCCGGTGGCTCTTATTCACCACATGTATAAGTGCCTTGAGAAAGACGCTCAGCACTGAATTGTCATTCGAGTAGTCTGGACACCAGTTCTCGAGGTCGATATCGCTCGCCATGGAGATGAGTGAGTAGATCGCGTCCCTCGGATCCGTAGCGAGTGATAAGTGGAATTCGTCAAGTAAAGCTTCGAGGGGAGGGAGGTTTCCTGATTCCAGGAAATGAGAAACCCTATCAAGTCCAAAGATTGCACGAATCCCATCGGATCTCTTCTGGATACATTCTTCTTTGCAAAAGTCATGTCTCGTAAGATATGCAATGGAATTACGCAAGGCATCCCAGCAGACCCGTTTTTTGCCACAGAAAACCATGGCTACGTCGGCGAAGACCTTCTCTTGAATGATCCACCTCCTCGTGAACCATGGGCGATTGCTCAATTTCCACAAGGCATGCCAGTGCCTGATGCGGTCCTTGTTCTCTAGCCAGAACTTGTCCTGAATTGAGGAGAATATATTCGCATCCTCTCCCTTCTCCTTGCTCAAACCGCAGCCACAAGCATCATCGTAACCCTGAATCAGGTCCATAGCCAACTCGCTCTCTTCTTTCTCCTCTCCAAGCCAAATGTAGACCAACTTAGCGTTGCGATACACCCGACCCATGTTTCGAACTTGGTGGCCCTTCTCCGAGTTGTTCTTCTGATCTATGCACAGAGCGTCAATCCAGATCGGCATCAATCCTAAGCCTTCTGACCCCCCGAGGTCTTGCCAATCTCGCCGCATTTGTCGTAAGGCAGCCTCGAGACTTGTTGTGACGGGAAGATACCCGCCATGCAGACCATTGGCATTCCATGATTGAATCTCAATACTATTATTTGGCTGATCTTCTCCCCAACAATAGGATAATGCAGGGTAAAAGGATTCTTCGCAGAACGTGATAGGAACAAGGTCTCCAACAAGTGGGTCTTCTTCCTGAGGGGCAGGAAGAAGCATAAGCAACCGAGTTTCTCTATCTGGATCCTCTAGCGGGTCATACTTGTATGTCGCATATCTGGATAGAGTCGACATTGTCCCAGGAAACGTGGGTCAGACCTGATGACAGCCTGATCAGTATATACAAGGTGACGCTGCTCGTGCTAATAACTGAGAGCCGAATCCAGTCTCTTGAGGTTGAAGAAATTGAGAAAGCCGGGCGGAGCAAGTTTCAAATCAACGAGATGAACATAAAAATGTTATAAGGCTGCAGGCAGCAAGATCCGGCTACTCGACTTCCCGGGTAAATTTCCGCCCCGCTTAAATTCCCGCTTATATAAGCAAACCACCTATTAACTTTAAAAATTAATAATTTAAATGACTATATAAGATAATTATTAGCTATTAAAGATACGAAGAGATTAATAGTTAATATATAGGAATATAAACTTTTTAAGTGCCCTATTTAAAAACATATAGTGTTTTAATAATCCGACCCCCCTTTATACGTTTTTCTGGCTTAGTAGAGACCCCCTCCTTAACACTAACACTAATAAATCGTACTATCTTCTTTTCAGGTATAGGTACCTTTCTAGCCTTTATAGGAGACTTAGTTTATATAAGAGTATTATTTAAAGCTTTTTTTTAGCTTAAACTTCTTTCTTTTTTTATATCTCTTTTTTAGTCTTTTCCTAGGCTTCGATTTCGTCTTTATTAGCCTGTTAGACTAAGGTCTATAAGGCCTTCTCTACTTTATTAGCGTTCTTCTTTTTATTTTTTATTATAATAACAGCTTTATTTATATCTATTTAAGCTCTTTATTATTTCCCCTTCTCTTCTTTTTATATTTAGAAAGTTTATATAGCCCTTACCTAGGGTATACTAAATATCTATAGGCTACTATCCTCTTTACTAGGTATAGTACTAGCGTATAAGTCTAAGCTATAACTACCTACGACCCCGCACCTTGTGATATAGTTCGCTTACCTGCCAGGGGGCGTCCGTCACGTGGCTTAGATCAACGGCGGATGTCTAGAATGATGTCGGTAGCAAACCTCCGACATCTAGGATCATGGTTCTAGGGCACTTNATACNTGGCACGGGATGCCAGATAATNCTATTGATTTCTATNATCATTAGGTCTTNGTATCNGACCCCCGTCGGTAGCAGATAGCTAATAAAAAGGGGGCTTCTCTAGACCCNTNNGGGCTAGAGATTAGTTCTATACTAAATCTTTTTCCTNNTANACGTGACTTCTTTGCCTACTAACGCCTCCTCCTCACACCTTCTCTACCCGGGCCTTAAAGATACTTCGTCGTAGATTAAAAACTATAGACGAGTTAGACGCTATAAAAGTAGCTAAGAAACGAAATACTAAAGAGTAATAAAGGGAAAAGAAGAGTAAGCAGTAGTATAAGCTCTACGCTACCCTAGGTGACGGCCTCGCTAACGACCTCTTTAGCCTCGACCTAAACTATAAATTAGGCTAGGGATCCTAAGACTACGCCTAAATTCCTAATAGAACGCTATAAGCTTCTTAAGATAGTTGATTAAATTCTTCCTAGGTTCTTTAATATTCTTTAATTATAGATAATCCTTTTATCTTATTAAATATTTAATCTTATCTCTAACTTATTTAAAACTTAAGATCTAATTAACTTTATATTTAAACTTTAGATTAACTAGTTAGATATTAATATAAGATATATAAGACGTCTTTAATAATACTTTCTTAAGTAGAGATATATAGAAGACTAGATATATATTTATATTCTTTAATAAAACTAATTTAAATATTAATAGTCTTTTAATAGTCTTAATTTTATATAGTCTAATCTTTTTATAGTTAAGTTTTTTATTTAGTTATCTTATATTAATGTTTTTTTTTAAAAAGATAGACCCTATCCCTCTCCTTTAAGATAGGCTCTTAACTACGTGTCTTATTATAATAGAAAGCGTTCCTTTCTATTATAAACTTAAGTTCTTCCGCTAGTTCCGTATAAAATACTCTTATCTTATCGACCTAGACTCGGGTATACTAGTTCTTAATATCCGTAAGTCCTAGTTCGCGATATACTATAAGTTTATAGCTATAATTTATATAGAATAGCGTAATAAGTGTCGTGTCTATAGTTAAACTATTATAAAAGAACTATACTATTAATAATATTTCTATCTAATTGTTTTACTAGTAGTTTATATAATATCTTAAATATACTTCGATTACTTGATTTATTCTTTTAGTTTCTCTATTCGTCTAAAAGTAGAACGATATTAATATTTTCCGCTTAACTCTAAGATAGGCTATTAGCGCTATCTAAAATTTTAATATAAAGAGTTTATCTCGATCTAATACGATCTCTTTAGGTAGTCCGTATCGAGCGACAACCTTTTTTAGAAATATATAGGCTAGGTCCTTAGCCGTACTACTTTCTATATATAGTATTAGGATTACGTACTTCGTAAGCCTCTTAGTAATAACTAGGATAGAGTCGTATTCTACTCCTGTTATTCGATCGAGGGATTTTAATAGTTTAACGATAAAATCCTATAATATTGTTTTCTATAGTATAGGTAATATAGGTACTATACCTATCTGTCTATAGAGAGGATAACGGCTAGTTTTGTTTTAGATATAAGTGTCGTAGGTGCCGACTATCTAGTTTACTAGTGTCCTTAGCTTAAGGCACTAGTAGTTCCTCGCTATTCTTTTATAAGTTCTTCTTGTTCCTTAATGGCTATACGCTAGTAATAAATACTAGTCAGCGATAAAGTCCCGGATTATTGTTAAAGGGATAAACATCTTCTCCGACTTAGCTTATTATAGAATCCTGTTCTTTATATAGAGTTCCTTATCTAAGTATAGGTCGTACTTAACTTCTTACCTTATAGCTTCGCGGATTCGTTTAATCTATAGTCCTAAATCTTTTATAGCTATAATCTCCCTAATTATTAGGGTAAGGTCCCTATTTTCTAGGGTTTAGAGGATTACTATTTCCTCGTATTATTTATTATTTTCGTACCCTAGTTTCCGACTTAAGGCGTCCGCCCTAGCGTTATCGGTTCCTTTTATATGTTTTATTATAAAGTCGTAGCCTACTAATTCCTCTAACTATCTAGCCAATCGTCTATTGTCTAGGATTTTCGTTATAGTAAAAGTTTATAGATTTATATAGTCGGTATAGATAGTGATTAGGAACCGGGCTCCTTAAAGATAAACTCGCTATTATTATAACGCTTCTATTATCGCGAGTAGCTCCTTTTCGTAAATATTATAGTTTTGTTCGGCTAGTAACATTTTCCGTAAAAAGTAGGCTATTAGGTATAATTTATTATCGTTATCCTATTAGAGATATACTACTCTAGTCTAGGTATCGGATACGTCGGTCTCGACGATATTTAGTTTATTATCCCGATAACTACGTAAGATAGGTTTTTCTTTAAATCGCTACTTAATTTATTCGAACGCTAGGTTTGTTTTCTTGTCTTACGAAAACTCGACGTCTTTCTTTATAAGTCGCGTAAGTAGTTCTACTAGCCCCGAATATCCTTTAATAAATACTTAGTAAAAGTTAGCGAATCCTAGGAATGTCTAGACGTCCTTAACGTTCTATAGTGTTACCTATTCCGTGATTACTCTTGTTTTTTCTAGGTCAACGGCGATTTCTCCCGGCCTTATTATATAGCCTAGGAAGGTCGTCGTTCGTACTCTAAATTAGTACTTTAATAGCTTAAGCCTAGAGTCGACTTCTATAAGTGCCTATATAACTTGCTTTATATACGTTAAGTAGTCCTCTTCTCTTTCCGAGAAGACTAGGATGTCGTCTAGGTAATATATAACCGTGACTCCTAGGTATTTACGAAGAATCTTATCGTTCTATCGCTAGTAAATAGCTAGTACGTTCGTTAGTCTGAATAGTATTATCGTATACTCTTATAATCCTAAAGGTAGGAGGAATACCGTTATCTACTCGTAACCCTTTATAATCCTGATTAAGTTAAACACGCTTTATTAGTCTAACTTCGTAAATATAATAGCCCTAGCTAGCCTATCCCGTAGGTATTATACGTTAGGTATCGGGTATATATCCCTAATTATCGCGGCGTTTAGCCCTTAATAATCTATATAAGGTCGTCCGTTCGGATCGCCCTTCTTATATACTAATAACATGTTAGCGGTAGCGGGTAAGCTTGACTTATATATCTATCCTTTTCTTACTACTTCTTTTATATATTTCTCGAGCGTCTTTAAGGTTTATAGATTATGTCGTCGATACTTCTCGGATATTAGCTCTATCCCTTCTTTTAATTTGATCACGTGATCCTATAGTTTATGTTCCGGTAGGGCCCTTATATCTTCGGGGTTGTCGAACAGTTTCGCGAATTTCTAATACTATAACGGTATAACCGTTTGATCTGCCTTGATTTCTAATATCTACTTACCCTTACTAGTAGCCTTATCGCTTAAGGTTATATATAACTCTCGTAGGTCGGTTAGTCATTTGACCTTCTTATACTCGTATCGTATAAAGTTTATTATACTAGCTGTCTAGTTAATACTTAGATTATATTACCTAATCTATAATATTCTAAGGATCACTAGGTACCTCCTAAGCGGAACGACGTCTAAGTCGATCTCTTTAAAATAACCTTTTAGTATAGTTAGGGGTATCTGTCTAGCCTTTCGTCTGACTTATCCGTCAATCCCTGCTTGCTTGCCTCTTAAGAGCGCGAGCTAGTACGGTTTTCGTAGTGATTCCGTAGGGATTAGTTAATTCGTAGCGAAGTTAGGATCGATATAATTCCTTTACGCTCTAGAATCTATTATAGCTCGCGTTAATATTCCGCTAAGTCTAATATTAATAATAAGTTGTCCGTAACCGGCGATAGCGGTAGCCTTTCGGATTCGTGTTTCGATAATAGTGTTATCGGTTAATTGATTTTCCTATACCCTTTATTAGTCCGTGGCTTCCGTAAGTCGGTACGGAACGTATGTCTATAGCTCACTTGTTCTTATAATCTAGTCCCGGGTATAGTCGGCCCTTAAGCCGGTTATCGGTATAGTTCTTTCTTAGATTCTCTCGTTATTACTTACTTTAATTATTTCCTAGATACTCCCTAGTTCGGCTTCCTTATTAAAAATTAGTAATCGTTTCTCGTAGATTAATATAGTAGTAATATAACGGCGTTCTTTTAGCTCGTTATATTAGGCCACGAAGACGATTCTTCGTATGTCCTTATAGGTGACTTGATATAGTTCTCTAAAGGCGGGTTTATCTCGTGTTCCCTAGTCCTCTTTAAAGTATAGCTTATCTACTATCTGATTTAGTCTATTACCGACTAATAGTCTCTATATTCGTATATCGTTATTGACTTAGGTAAGTACCTAATGTTCCCTCGACTTCTAGTAGTAGGTCTAGCTTATATAGATCCTAATCTAAATCCTCTTNATNCCCTGCCTATA
>JAAMPI010001285.1:0-16523 GCA_013054445.1 Cudoniella acicularis
CTCGGCGGACGTGACCAGGAAACGCTTGCGAGAGAGGGATTCGACGAAGAGATAGCTCTCTCAGAAGGCGAGCAGACGGGCTCAGGATCCGGGAGGAAGCTACTGGAGAAGAAGAAGCTGAGTAGCCCAGTCCGAAAAATTCTTCGAGGCATCAAGATCGCATCTTTGCTCATCCCGCCGTGCGGACTTCCCAAAAACAGAATGGCATATGTCGAAACATAGATAGATCGTCGATGCTCAACGGATTTAGCACGACTTGCGCTAGATAGCACCAAGGTTCGTTTGATAAGAATTCCGCCCAGCCCATGGCACACGGATATGATAGCACGCTGGTGTGACCCCGCCAGCTCTCGCTCTGCGATGAAGCTGTTCGCATATGGGAGTATTTGATCCGTCGTCCCTTCCCCGGGAGATGCGAGGTTCTCGGCAGCGTAGCCATATGTCAAAACTCTCACATTGTAATTTCGGTGAGGGAACAAGTCGCGCAGCCAGAGGGTGTCCGCTTCTGAATCCGTCCATGTCTCGAATTCGTTCTCGTCGAGACCATGTATCGCGTTCACGCTACACCACACAGGTCAGCGCCAGACGTATAGATATTAGATTCTATATACTCAACGGATGGCGCGTTGACATCCACGTCAGAAGGGTAGCCGCCGCTGAGCATTGTGATTCCCATAGCTGCAAACAAATACCCATTGGCGTCAGAGAGGTAGTCGTTCAGGCTACTCCTGTACTACCCAAATTCATCTGAGAGGGTATTCGAGGAGGACCGGTGAATTATGCTGTCTTGGAAAGACTCCCAGACTGTTACTACTAGATGGGCAGCAGAAAGGCAGTACGGCGGGGAGCCCATGATACAGTTGCACAAGGCAATTGCAGAGTAGTATGGCTGTTTACCTCCTCCTCGGCTTGGAAACCAGCGACCGTTTGGCGTTGATCGCCTGGAGCAAATATTTCGAGCAAATACTAAATCAAGGTTGATGGAGCTCTTCCTGTTCCATTTTCGACAGACTGGATATACCCTAGAGCAAGTCTTTCTGGGCACTCCTGCGTTTAGAACAGTTGACCCTGCCAATCTTGAGGTAATCCTTTCTATAAAATTTCAAGGTAGGACTGTCCCCAAGGTGGCGTTTTTTTTTAAAATGCCTCCCTTCAAGCCCCCAAGACCAACGTTGACTGAGTTTAGACTGGGGAATTGGTCCGCGGAAGCAGATTACGAGGCCATTCTTTGGGGACGGTATTTTCAATCAGGACGGCGAAGATTGAAAGCATTCGTGAGAACTTCTGCGTCCACAATTTCATCACAAGCAATACACAGATCTAGAGGTTTTTCGAGAAGCGGTAGACAACCTCATCGAAAATATTCCGAGTGACGGGGGTATGATTGACCTTCAACCTCTTTTCTTCTCGCCAACCCTTGACACAACGACCGCTTTTCTATTCGGGGAATCAGTCCAAAGCCTGAAGACACCAGCATCAGCTGGGAAGGAGACCTTCTTAGATTTCTTCAACTTGGCCTAGAATATATCGCGAAACGATTTCGACTAATGGGTCTGTACTGTCTTATTGGAGACAAAAGGTTCTTGAATGACTGTAGCAATGTGCATCTGTTTGCGTATCAGATCATCGAACGCAATCTGTCATCCAGTTCAGCTTCCAATTCCGGTGGTGATGAGAGATATGTGTTTCCCCGGACCCTGGCTAAGGATTATCCAGACCGAGCAATTATCAGAGGACAAGTTATTAACATTCTGGTGGCCGGACGGGATACAAGTGCCCGCCTTCTCTCTTTGATGTTGTGAGTCCTCGTTACCGCCACCGAATTCCATTATGCCGACCCGCAAGCTTCCACTTAGTGCGGCATCCACAGGTTTTGAGTAAGCTAAGATCTGAGATCGAAGTTCAGTGTAGTGGAGACAATGTAATCAACCGTTCTAGTCTACGAGATCTGAAGTATCTACAGAATGTAATGAAAGAAAGTAGCCTGTCCTCGCCTCCCTTCTATCTCATCTCTCACTCACATGACTAGCACTCCGTCTTCACCCTCCCGTCCCTGTCAACAGTCGGGCAGCACTCAAAACCACAGCTCTGCCAACAGGCGGTGGTCCAGATCGCAAATCCCCGATACTGGTCCCAAAGGGGACTTCCGTGGCGTACAGTATCTACACTATGCACCGAGGACCTGACATTTACGGGATGGATGCCGAAATTTTTCGGCCTGAGCGATGGGATGAGGAAACGCCACTGAATTCCAACGAGGCCAACGCGAAGTGGGGGTATCTTCCCTTCAATAGCGGGCCCAGGATTTGCCTTGATAGTGAGTAACATAGAACTTAAGCCCCTGAAACTGTCGCATACTGATAGTTTGGCAGTGGATTTTGCACTCATTGAAGTTGCATACACGGTTGTGAGACTACTTCAAAAATGCGGGACTATTAAACTACCTCAAGGAACCAGAGTAGAGCTAACGGGAGTAGAAAAGCAAACCATGACCTTTGTCATGTTTAGCACAGAAGACTGTTGATTAGAATTGCGGCAGATGAAATCTATTTTGATTCAGCAGTAGTGTAGGCGGTTACTTCTGCATGAACACTGTTGGTTTACAATCATGAAATACCAACTTTGCAGGGGTGATGGCAAAACAGTGACCAACTATTTAGCGCCGGCCACGAACACTCAACACGGCCTGGCTCGCCACTGTGTTGCTTTTTTGAGAGGTGGTTATTGGTTTAAGCGGTCTTACAACTTCAGGTCACGTCACCATTAAGTGAGAGGACTACACTTTACGATGTTCAACGAGTTGGCCAATTATTGCAAGATTGTAGTCCGCACCTGAGACATTGTAAGTTCGATAAGAAGTTTATGGACCAGTGATGGCCTGCTTTCTGAGCATGTCAAGTTGGCCGAACTGTCCATTTCCATTACCCTCCACCCATACATGTTCGAGGAAACTACTTGTTCTCTTCTATTCTCTTCAATTATGGAGTGTAAATAAGGTCAAGGTTTTGGAATCAGAGAGCTTTATCGTCCGGATAGCGAGCCAACTGAGATTGGGTGAGCATCGGTCTCTTTAACTCGTCCTAACAGCTGACATGTATGCCTATGATAGCATCATCGCGGTCCATGGTTTGAACGGTGATGCCTTGAAGACCTGGACGGCAAAGTTAAATAATGCCTGCTGGTTAAGCCATCCTGACTTCTTGATCAAGTATGTTAAGCGGGCCAGAGTCTTAACATGGGGGTACAATGCGAACATACCTCGTTACTGGGAAAAACAACCTGCTCAGACCGCATCTTACAGCATGCCCAGACCCTAGTCGCACAGTTGCAGGCAGACAGAGAAGTAGCCGCACCTCCAACCATTTTCAGCTTTAAAATAACGATTTCTAGCTGGAAGGTGCGAGTGACATACCAAACATTTTTCTGTGCCACTCTCTTGGAGGAATCATAGTTAAAAGGGTACGTCTATTCAAGTCCATGCTTTATGCTTTATGCTTCCTCGCTCAGAACTTGCAGCCAATCTTGCTATTCACTGCTGATGCTCGGTGTAGGCCCTAATATACTATGCAGCCGGCAATGGTTCAGGCATCGCACACCTCAACTCTATTTTCACTAGTACATATGCTGTTATGTTCTTGGGAACACCACACAAGGGCCCAGCCAAGGCCAGACTGCTTGGAAGCCTACAAAAGCCTGCGGCTTTGGCCATCCCTAAACGAATTGTTCAATTCGAATCAGCCCTTCTTCACGCGTTGAAAGAAAGATCAGAAACGCTCCAAAATATCACCGATCAATTCGCCCCTCTGATGTCTCGGTTTCGAATGCTCTTTTGGGAGCAGGAGAAGATGAATCTAAAGTATACTCAAGAGTATATTGTGGAGGAGTCAAGCGCTGCGCCGATCATATCTAACACCAAGAGATGCGGTATTGCGGCAAACCACAGAGAAATGGGTTAGTTTGACAAGAATACATCGCAAGGATTTCGAACCGTCGTGTCAACTCTGAGGCGGTATTCATTTGACATCAGGAAACAACTTCTGCATGGCAAAGGGAATCACCGATCTCTGAAGGGGCCTTGATGAGTGAGTGTTTGGGGACTTTCAAATTGTCACAGCCTCACAGGCAGTTTTGAGTAAAATAGTTGTCATCATAACCTGGTGAGAGTATTTACAAATCACAACGCATTGTACGGTGTGATGATAGAACCGCGTGAATTGGCAGTGGCTCTTGGAGTACTTCCCCCGAGAGATCGTTGAATCCTTTCTTGGTCCTTCGTAGAGTTGAGATGTCCATATATATTACTACTTTTGTTTCATCAACAACTCCCTTCCTCTCTTCACAATGACCTTATTCACCACAACCTGCTCACTCCCTCCATTGGCAGCCAGATCTACCATCACCGCCGCCAGTCTCCGCACCGAAACCGTCGGTAACAAATATCCCAGCAAAGCATTTCCGTCCCCCGGCAGAACTCCTGCCGGCCTCACAACATACGTCTTCACATTCCGGTTCTGCTTTCCAAACTCCAAGAATTTTGTCTGGGCAAGCCCCTAAGAAGAGTCAGCATATCACACGAAGGAGAATAAAAGGCGTTGTAAGGAAATGGACAAGGACGTACCCGCACACGTCGTCCTTCAGAATAGAACCACAAAGTCTTCTCCTGGTCTGGCTCCGTGAAAGCACCACCAAGGTATACGTATGTGAACGTCTTCTTGACATCCACGACCTTCAACAGCGCTTCTTGAAAAGCTTCTGGGTATTCTAACTCCACCACCGGATCCCAATTATACGTTCCAATCGACCTTCCACCGTCAGCATTCATGCCATTATCTCGCAATCGCTCAGACTCACCATATACAAGCATCCGCACCTTTCAGCTGCTCTAAAACAGAGTCGGGGTACAACTTGAAATCCTCAATAATGACTACGGTAAGCTTTGGATTCGCGGCTTCTCCAGGAAGATCCCGGCGCGAAAGCGCGATAAGGGAGGTTATAGCGGGGTTTTTCAGGCACTGATCAAGGACTTCTTTGCCAATGAAGCCGGTGCTTCCTAGGAGGATGACCTTCATGTTGCTTTGAGGTGGTGAGTGTGGTTGAACAAGAATGGCGACCTGATGAACGGCCACTTATTTGGTGCCACTTGCGGAGGGGGTCTGCGGAGCGGAGGAGCGGAGCGGAGTTGTGGAGCGGAGTTGCGGAGTCGAGTTGCAGGCCACATATGAACTCCGCTAGCTTGCGCGCCAAAGACCGCAGAAGCCTCCCCACAGACAACCATCGCGTCGACAGAGAAGACTTACCGATGCATGAATGCCGGAGGAACTCGCCCCCGAATCCTCCTCCACCTCGCGGCAAAAGAGCTGCCACGCCTGTGTGAAAGGTAAACGAGGCTGCGACAAGCGGCATCCGGTCTGCTCAAGATGCGAGGAGAAAAATATTCAATGTATCTATGCCAAGCGGACATACGCCGAAGCTTTCTATGACTTCGATTCGGTGGAGTTGGATATGTCCTGGGCAGGATTCACTGCTCTGTCGTCGTCGTCGATCGATTTTGTTGACGATATCCCACCGAGCCTCGCCCCTTCGGCCAGTCTGGATACCACCCGCCTGCCGACCCTCGAGCCGACCCTCGATGCATTCATAGACCCGTTCCTAACCTCTACAGAGAACCAAGCCATACCATCGAGCGACATGCAGCTCATCAACAATGTCGGCGAGCCGTTCGGTCAACAGGAAAAAGAACAGGCACTCAGCAAGTTTGACTATGCTCCAATGGCTGATCTATGCGTTTGTGACTCCCTCATGAAAAGATGCCACCGCTAATATTTAGACAAGATACAATATGAGCCATGGCAGGTCTATGACCCTAACACCAAGGTGCATTTCATCGTACAAAGCCTAAAAGGCTGCCCCAGCACTTTCGCCAAGGATAACCGCACGCCCTGGATGCATAGGTATTTGTATAAAGACCAAATGCCGTCCTCAATCCGGTCCTGCTTCACTGTCAGTACACTTTATAGCAACATGACCAGCAGCAACAAGACTTCAGTATTCAGGGTTCTCTGCCAAAGTCTGAACGAGCTGAAGCGACAACAGTTGGCAAACACTCCCCAAGAGAAGCTGGCACGAGCCCAAGCGCTATTCCTATATCAAATAATCGGTCTGTTTGATGGAGATGTTACTCTAAGATCCAATGCCGATCGGAATATGCCGTTATTGCAGGACTGGCTAGATGAACTGTGCAAGATTAGAGAGAACCTTAGGACGCCAGAGAGTATGAACGATCCGAATCCTCCAAGGTCGTGGGAGGTAGGTACTTTAACCTTTTCTCCCATTCCCCTCACTAACGGCCGAAGTGGTGGATATTTTCTGAGTCTGTCCGGCGAACCATCGTTATAGCCTATGCCTTCCTGGGTATGTGGAATATAATGTGCAAAAATAATGATGGTAAGCCGCTCTCTTCCGACAACGCCTCTTATTAACCTGCGAAGATGTATTTTTTAGTGCTTGGAAATACCTTCACTGCTGGACCATGTCTCGTCCCTTGTGGGAGGCACCATCGTCCTTCGACTTCTTCCGAACCTGGAAGGCGTATCACGTTATTGAAAATTTTGAGCTTGAGAGCTTTCTCAAAACTGGAAGAGCCGACGATGTCGATGATTTCTCCAAATTCTTCATGGTAATGTAGGTATTTCAGTAGCATGCGGTCGTTTGCTGACACACTTAGTTATATGGGCTTAGATGAGGTGAAGCAGTGGTTCATGGACAAAGGCTGTGTATTTTGAAGCTTTGGATGGAGTTCTTGCTGGGCTGGGGTTGACTAGAGGTTGCATTCATAAGTAATTAAGTTGAAAGGCTGGCATGCAAGAAGGCCGAGGGATCGCTAGTAAAGTTATGTAATTGGAACGTTTATACCAGAGCCATGTCGACTTGGGGCTGGGTTTGAGAAGGAGGCTTCGATTTGCTCTTCTTTCTTAAGCTACGGGATGGGACTGAGCTGTCTCGTTGAGGCAGACATGCCTTCGAGGCTAAATCGGAAAGGTCCAGGGTAGCCTAAGAATTTGAGGTACTCCAATGTCAAATAGAGAGACTGGATTGGGTTGCTAGTCTGCAAACTCCGTCAGCTCTGCTCTTCGCATACATCATCTAGCAGGTGTGTCAACCCACATACGTTGTGGCGTGATTCATCAGTGTAGTCGTCTCAGGTCCAGACTATCTATGATGACACTTCTAAATTTCAGGGAGACAAACCTCGGGGACGGGACGCTTTGGCTTTGACTTCTCTATGTTCTTCGTTCTCTCCTTCTGCTCCAGCTTTTCCACCAACTAACCCCATCCGACTTCCACTCCCTCTCTTCTCCCCTCTCCCCAATTTATTGTCCCTCTCTTTTCTTAGTGCCGAAGGCCAAGCAACTTCGTGACACCATCGAGAATGAAATCGCACAACGTCATCCCCGCTCCCTTCCATTCCCCCTTCCCTCCCATCTTCTTCTCCCATGCCCATTGCATTCACACCTGTCCCTTAGTGCAGGGGCCCTTCTGTCCTCGGCTGGCACCACGACGCCAATAGATCTCGGGCTTCAGGACCAAATCGACCAACCAATATTGACCGTTCCAAATTGTTCTTGCCGAGAATACTCCAGGTTCAAGGATTCCCTAATGGCTTACTCATCATCCTCTCTCCCCGTTTTGACCTCCTCGAAGATGTAGCCAACAGATAACTGGGAGAGGTCACGTGTCACGAAAGAGCCGCATGATGCATCACATAAACCTTCCCTTTAAAATAGTAGATATTACCACCCACAATATAACCACTCTTGATCATCAAGACTCACGAATCTCCCTTCTTTTCTCGAATATCTCCAACTTCAGTTGTAAATATTGTCCGCTGAAGCCGTCCCTGGAGCTGTTCGGTGCGGTAGTGGCTTTGCGTGAGCACCCGCCCGCTTCGTCACTGCTTCAGTCCTTCAAAGTAAAAGTTTGTATCCTTCCTGACCCAAAACCATGAAAGCTTATATATACTCACCCTAACATCATTCTTTCCTTGTTTACTTAGATTACGAGTTTTTTTTTAGTGGGCTCGCTACTAGCAGTAGCCTGTGCACTCTTTATCTCGTTTTCTATATAGGCGGGTTCTAAAGTTAGCTTAGTATATACTTAATTTCAATAATAAGATCTATTCTACGATATTATATTAATTAATTTAACTACTATTATTATTTTCTAAAGTATTAAAGCTATAGATTATATTAATGATTTTTATATATTAATATATTATAGCTATAGTGTGAGGAGGAGGCGTTGGTAGGCAAAGAAATCACGTGTAAGAGGAAAAGGATTCAGTTATAAAACTAATCTCTAGCCCTAGGGGGTTTAGAGAAGCCTTATTTTTATTAGCTATCTGCTACTGATAAGAGACCGATGCTAAGGCCTAATAATAATAGTAATCAATAGTATTATTTGGCATCCCGTGCCACGTATCAAGAGCCCAGAACCATGATCCTGGATGTCGGAGGTTTACTACCGACATCATTCCGACATCCCCTACTCCTTAGGCGTCTTGCCTCTATGTTTTATACACTAAGTAAGTCGTTTGTTAGTATTCTTTTACACAAGAAAAGGTCGTCGTTTATACTTCTAATTCTTAATTCAATACTCCTTTAAGATCTTTTTCACTATATCCTTCTTAGACGTGACTATATATGCTTTAATAACCATAGCATACGTATCTTTAGGGAACTTTTGGACGTGCCGAAGTATAAGTCGTTCTTCGGTAAGAGAATGAGACTTCAGCCGGCCGGTACAAGATAAAGAGTGACCGTCGACACGTAGTGACTCTTTTTCAATCGTGTCTAAGGCCGTAGGGTAGGGGTGATTATAGAACCTTTAGATTATAGCTTTCTTTGCGCCTCTATCGTATATCCTAATAGTTCGTTCTCTCTCAAACTCAGAGAGAGGACCCGTACGAGGGATATTACCATCGATTGGCCCGAGAGGAGTATGTTAAGGTAGCATAATATAGTGATAAAGAAGGAAGGTAGGCGGACTCAAAACGCCCTTTTACGCGTTTTCGTTAAAATCACGGGAACTTTATTACCGTGACTGTAAGACTAGATGAAAACAGGAAAAAGAAAAATTTAAAGGTAAGAGGGGGTTACATTATAAAACAGCAACACAGGGTAACTGTAACCCCTTTCTTAGCCAAGTGCAGACGTGCTTTATGGCCGTGCCCCCTGCCCTCTAAGAGAAGTATCTGTAGACCCACCCCTAATTTCGGATGCTGTCGAGTCTCCTACTCTCACCGACTCTTATAATTTACTTTTCTACATGTTAAGAATAAAAACAGTTGATTATTAATTAGTTATTAATATATAATTTTTAAAAATTTAAAAATATATATTAGCTATTGGTTTTTATAGAGCGAATCAATATTTTTTAATAATTTAAAAAGTTCTATTATTGGAAATCTATAATAATTATTAACTTACTCTTGATATTTGTGATATCCTTAACACTGTAGAGTAAAGAGTTCTCCACCACGAGAACAGGAAGGGTTAGGTAAATCCGGTTTGGATTCCTTTTTTGATTTTTATCAACACGAATACCAAAAAAACGGATTTTGAAAACGGTGATAGATTGGGTTGTGCTAGCCGTAATAAGCACAGGAGCTCTCGTTCATAAATGTTTGCCAACAACTACCTCGTGTATTAAATTGAGTCTCCTTATAACTTTCAACATGCTCGAAATTAAAATACGCCCTCAGTCAATTGTTCTTGTAGCCTCTCAACTTCATTGAAATGAAAACATGCCCGTTGCCGTCCGCCAGCTTTGCCGCGCTCTCGCATCGACTCTCTAGTCCATCAGTATTTTTGTCATTCTCGAGGAGCAGTGACACAATATCAATCCTGCCGTGTTCTGCAGCTGCTTCAAGTGCGGTTCTGCCATCGACTTTGGCTGCTGGGGCATCGATATTTGCTCCAGCCTTCAGCAACACCACAGCGATTGGAAGATTTCCGCTGATTGCCGCCGCTTGTAATGCAGTTACTCCCTTGAAATCTGAAGCTGGTGCGTTGCAATCTGCACCTTGGTCCAATAGGAAGCGGACAACTTTGGTGTTGCCACTCATTGCAGCCTCTTGGAGAGCTGTTCGGTGTTTATTGTCATGAGGGGGTGCATTTATTTCGGCTCCTGCATCCAATAAGACTTGGATTATGTCGATATTACCCTTCTTGGCTGCTTCCTGAAGCGCCATGCATCCGTGTGGTGCTCGGCCATTTACGTCTGCACCTGCGTTCAGTAAAATCTGGACCAGGTCGAGACTTCCACTACTTGCTGCGCTGGGAAGTGGCATGGCATAAGACGCATAGGCTTGATTGACATTTGCACCGGCGAGGAGCAGCTTTTGGACGATGTCGAGTTGAATAGAACTGCAACCCCATGTTCCGCATACTATTCCAAGCGCTGCCCGCAAATCTAGGATTTGGCCGGTCTCCTCACAAAAATCGAATAACATGTAGAAGATATCGTGATAGCGCTCTATCAACGCTACTTCAAGTACTGAGCATATACAGTCGAGTTCCCAATGTGCTGGCCCAGTGCTTAGGGCGTTGATATTTGCACCTGCCTAAAGAAGACACCGGACCATCTCACTGATCTCAGCCAATTCCGTCCAACTTTCCATTGCGCTAAACAGCGGAGGTACCGAATCTGCCTGACCATTGGGACTGGCACTTTTTAAGAACAGCCGAAGAATATCGAGATTTCCGCCCCTGACAGCTGCGGAAACCGCCGAACTGCCCCCTTCTGTAGTTGGCGCACGGATATCAGCTCCAGCAGTAAGCAACATCTTGACAACTGCAAGATGCCCTTCTATCGCCGCTGCTTGAAGAGCGGTGAATCCGAACTTGGTTGCTCCAGCGGCATTCACGTCAGCACCAGACGCCAAAAGCAATCGGGTCAACTCAGTGTCACCATTCCAGGCAGCGGCTTGAAGACAGGTCCACCCCTTGATGGAACTGGGTGCAGCATTGACGTCTCCTCCCAGAGAAATTATTCTCTTCACTAATTTGACATCCCTGGTTCGAACAGCAGCTTGCAGTGCAGTGAGGCCAGAATGTGAACTTGGGGCAGCATTGACCTCAGAACCAGCTGCTATCAAGATGTCGATAAGACCTGGTTTGCGTTTTTTTATAGCTGCTTGAAGCGCAGTTCTTCCTTTGACTCCACGCGCAGAAGCGTTGACATCGGCACCTTTCTTGAGCAACAGATTTAAAAGCTTAGGGTCATTCTTCTGTGCGGCAAGTTGTAAAGGTGTTAAGCCAATGCCTCGCCCTTCGACGTCCGCACCTGCTAGCAGCAGTATTCGTACAAGGACGACCTCCCCATGTGCTACTGCTGCCTGAAGAGGTGTCAAGTTTGAACCAAGGCTACTTTTTTGGTACCAGTAATAGCCAACTTCCTCGTCGCCATTACCGCCTTCAGTATAGTCGGAACTTCCATCGTATTCATTAGAATATTTAGCGGTAGCAATAGATTCGTGGACGGAATATTCTTCCCGGGTTAAGGAATAACCATCCACGTCTGCACCAGCTTCTAGAAGCACTTGCACCATCTCAGTGTTGCCACTAGACGCAGCATTCTGAATTGCAGATTGAAGGAGACACAAATTCTTGGACGTGACTGCTGTTTTACGAGCAGTTTTATAAGTAGCGCCTGCTGGTGCATTGACATCTGCTCCAACTTTGAGAAGAGATTCAACAGTGTCTACGTTCCCCTCTCTTGCTGCGTCTTGAAGTTGAGTATTCTTGGATAACTCGATCACTGGATCCAAGCCTGCCTTGTAGTCCAAAATCCATTTTACCATGTTGGAATTGCCATCTTTTACCGCCTCTAGTAGAGTGGTGTCCGGAAATCCCTGTTCGTTCGTTGGAGCATCTGCAATGGTCCATGAGTTGAGAAGTAGCTGCACTAATTGAACGTCCTTTGCTGACATCGCTTCCTGAAGTGGGGATGCGTTGCCATGGTCAGATTTGGCGCTAATGTCGGCCCCAGCATCTATCAAGAGCTTGACAAGAGAGTCGTATTTTTCGTCGCTTCTCCAAGAAGGGCCACTTTTTTGATTCCTTACAGCTACCAAAAGTGCCGTCTTCTTCGGGTAACTGCCCCCGCGAATATTGACATTAATCCCTAGGTCAATTAAAGCCCGCACGGTTATATGCCTTTTCATCCTGACGGCGCTCAAGAGGATGTCCGATGCAAAAACCTCAGCCGTTGCTGTCTTCAGCCTGATCAGGCTCTCAATCGCCACAAATTGATCAGTTTCAACTACCTACTGTAGTAGCTCATCTATTTGGCCCTCAGATAGTAAGTTATTAGAAGAAAGGTAGACGGAGTAGCGCAGAAGTTGAATTGTAATTTCAAAGGTAGATGAGTCGAAGATTCCCTGGAGATTTCTTGTAATATCCCCATCCTGCCGTTCGATTATGATATTGTCTAGCAAAGATGTGACTGCTGAAAGGTAGTCGGGGCTTTCCGGCTTAACAGACTTTCCTAGGATATGGCCCAAGAGAGATCGAGCTTTCTGGTCGTGTGATGGGACAAGGGCCATTCTTGGAACTTGAAATGATGGGTTTACCGTTTTGGTGTTTTCAGGTCGTTGGACAGCACTGTCCATTTCACCTCCTGGAACCGTTCTGTGCTGCTACCACTGACCTGTGTTAAGGGTCATTTGAGGAGTTTTGGTCCAGGCCATTGCGCTGCGGGACTTTTGGGTAGGTTGTTCATAGACCAAGGAGGGTGTTGAATGGTGACCCTGGGCTAGCACGCGAAGGCGTTCAACTACTGATGTGAGTGGCATTCTAACGATGCATCGCATGAAGGATGCATACTCTGCGGCTCCACGAGAATCTCGAATTCAAACCAAGGAATATGTAGATATTGCACGAAGGGGACATGTGTCCGTGGCGGCGTGCGAATATCAATCCCACCTGGAGATGGGGGGCCGTCTTCTTTCACAAGTCAGATATCTGCCAACTTTAGGACTTGAGGATTATTTGGAGGTTACATACCAACAATTGACATCTGCCAAGATGGAAGAGAATGCCTTGATATCTCTTTCTTGACCTTTTTCCGTGGGACCAACTTGCCCTTAATGTAAGTGTCACTCTCCTTCCCTTCCAGGCCTCGTTTATGTAATTTCCTGGCAATGAATTGCCAGTCTTCGTTAGTGGAGTACTTCTTGAAGCCCCATTGATTTAATTTTCGAATATATTGGGCATTTCTATTTAACCAATCAGCGCAGTTAATCAAATGGGATCGAAGGGGGAACCATCAACTCACGTTGCCTTAAACCCATGGGCCTTTTCCATAGCCGCCATGACCTCTTCTCTACTTTTGTCCTCGCTCAAGTATAGGATTTTGATCTCTTCCTTGTATGATTGCCACTCTTCAGGGGGGRTCTTTCGGGTGTTGGATATTGTTGAGGGTTCTGTAGTAGTTGTTTCCTCTGCACGACCTGGAAGCTCCCATGCCTCGCTGGTTCCAAATTCAGCCATAAGGTCCTGGGACACAGGAAGGGACTCTTCGCTGGAGAACCACGACGACATGTTTGATTCGAAGGACATTGCCTCAGGTATCTTGAACCAGTGCCCCGATACTCACAAGGAGGGAGCTGGGTAGCGAAGTGGGTGAATGAAGTCCACTTTTGAACATATCAAAACGCGAGGCAGGAGGTGAAAGGAAGAAAGAACCTCAAATCACGAACAATTGAAAATTGTTAGTCAAACATAAAATAAACGATTTGCTGCGACCGAAATTCGCTGCCGAAATTTTGGCTTGTTGTTGGTTCGGGCGGGATGCGACCCCTCAGAGCTCCGTGGGCTTCAGCCGCTGTCTCGGGCCTCAGCTTTGGACTGGGATGCCGCATCTCCGCCGCGAACACTCCAGGTTATCTGCATCCTTCGAGCCCACATCCCAGTCTTCGAAACGCGAATTTTGGACTTGGTGGTACGAACCGCCATGCTGTCTCAACTATCAACAAAACTGGGATGCTGATGGGAGTGTACCAAAATTCGAACGCACCTCAACTGCATTATTACGCCTCATTACCTTGAAAATTAGCCCACCGCAGGCAACTCAGTGAACTGAAGTTAACGATTAATTGGTGTTTTCCCAAAATTCTGCTTTTGAGCCTGTGCATAATGATTTCAGACCAGTCCAATCTAGGATCTAGGAATTTTCTTTTGAACCTCCAAGCCTCTTGATGCCAGAATGCGCACTTCGATAAACCTGCCTGTGAGTATTAATAAATGCTCCGAGGCATCTACTCTAACAGAATTTCTTGTTCCAACAACACGGAAGATAATATTTCCCCTCGCTCCACTCTTCAATTTAATTCGCAGAAGCCAAAAAGGCCTTCTTAGGGCGGGATCAAACGCCCTCCACCTACACCCTTCATGTCACTCTCTACCGAGTCTATTATCGCCATAGTTTCAATGGTTGTCAGTCTTCCACCGTCACTTCTCATTTTATGGAATCTATATCAGAGATTGTTGGTCCTGAAGTGTAAACATTCCCCCATTTGTTCCTAGTTCGGGGGTTTTCACTGACATTCTATAGCTACGCCGGAAGTGGCTTTGGAAAGCAGGAGGAATATAAACGATTCGAGAGGACCGCCGTACGACCGCCGACGCTGCATAGCTTTCATCGGGTCATTTTCTGCATATAGAGAAGAGACAATTTTGGAGATAAATGGAACTTCGGTTGATTTGAGTTTAGGCCACGGTCATTGGGAGTGAAAGCTGTGGACACAACCTTTCGGCTCCTACGTGGACTTACTTGAACGTTGGAATTTTCACAATAGTCAAATGTCTGTAAGGAGGTTTATGGGTGCGTGCATACTGCATTGTGGAGAGATGTGAATTATTGTACGGTGCAAGTTGTTGATTGTGTTTTCCATATAAAGTAGATTCAGGAAAGGAGAGTTGCAGGGTGCGTTCTTCGGGGGCTGTTTTATAAGTCTGCGATGATTGGATTGGTAAATTTTAAAATCCCTATTTGAAAAAAGGCCTTAAAATATATTAATTCATGAAGGCGGTTTTTCTTCCACAATCAGTTTGCTTTCTCTCCCCCGTTTCATGAGTAAGAGGTTCTCATATTTCTCAGCAACTTGAGACTGAGGCATTCGTGGATTAGACGCTTAACTACAAATAATCCATGAATTCGTCTGTCCATGATTGAAATAAAATGGCACGAGGTGATGAATCAGTGGCAGTGAAGGACAAAAGGTAGCGTGAAGATATATAGGCCCTCCTGAACCCCTATATTAGGAAGCGAGAAAAGTGGGTCCATTGTCCAACAAACTATTTTATGCTTCTGCGGGAATAGGAATTTATTAACCACCTCTTGCCCTTCTATCACCTCAATCCCGTCCTATCGCTTCTCTATAATTACATCCTCCGCCGCTACCACAACTTCCACAGCTAAAGCCCCCACCATCTCCTCTCACCATCTCCCTCGACCGCCTCCAAGTCATCCAGCCTCCCGAACTCCACAACCCGCCCACCATCCATCACAGCTACTAAATCGCACTCCTCGATTGTCCTCAAGCGGTGCGCGACACTCAGCGCCGTTCACCCAACAAACTCCTAGCGTACGATCCGCGAGATACGGAGCTGGGTCTCGATGTCCACGGAAGCGCCGTGAACAGGATGAATGGGTGATGGAGGAAGTGGAGTCAGAGGGCTGGAAATGTGAAGGCATAGACAGAGTGGAATTGAAAATAATGTTCCTCTCGCAAATGATGCAAAAGTAGAAAGTGCTGCCTTTGACTTGGCTCGAGTACCCCTTTAGCGGGGCAACTGACAAACCCGTCCTTGGTGAGCCTTACCCGCTCGGCCCGGTTTCCCGGCTTTTATTCGAGTAAGTTAATGTTAACACCACACCAGCGTGCATCTATCCACACCATCTTATCCCGGACTTTTGAAAATCATGATCGTGATCATGATCTTTTCCCGTCCGTAGACATCCGCAAACACAACCTTGAACAACTCCACCAAAACATCCTCTCTCCTCGCATTAAACGCTCTCTTCCCATACGGTTGTGTCTTTTGATCCCAGAGGCTTTTCGAAAGAGCAGCGAGATGGATTATAAAAACCTCGCAACGCCACCTGCGTGCGTGGCGGATTTTTGTTTGATTCCTGTGAGCTTTCTTTTTCCTTAGGGAGGTCCAAGACCGGGGCGCGGGGTCGTGGTTTGTTAGTTTGGATTGATGTTTTGGAATTGATGACCAATGAGCCTGGTTCAGATTGAGATTTTGGGTCTTATCTTTGGCACTCATCTTGTTTTTGAATCTCGAATCTCCGTCTTGTGATACTGTATTCGGTTTGGATGGGCATGGAATGGGGCTAACAGAAGAGGGGAATAGATTGGAACACCGGGACCCTCTGTTTCCAACGAGGTAGCGGCGGTGCAGAGGCTTATGAAGGCGAGTGGGTTGGAGTATTCGATGCATAGTGCTGGGACTACT